>JAFBJQ010000405.1:181035-195459 GCA_016785345.1 Trinectes maculatus | reverse complement strand
GAAAACTGTGAGCACAGTTAAAACTGCTTTGCAGCATAGTTAATGTTAAAACAATATTAAATAAAATTAATATTTTACCAGAATAAAGCATCACTGTTACAAAAATATAATATAATTCATAAATCTGTGAGGAAAATATTATATAATATACATTTTATACAAAAAACAACCAATAGAGTCTGTTGTGCAGGTTTTGCATTGCCTGACATGTCACTGAACATAGCTACTTTTTTGCCTTGACTGCACAACTAAGTAATAAGATATTTACAATATGTTTTTCAACTACTGTTACATTTTTTATCATATTAGTCTTGACTCTTGCAACATTTTGACTTATTTCTTGAAATATAACAACTTTATTCTCAAAACTTTTCCTAGAGTGGCCTTAGTAGTCTATTGAAGCATTTACCACAGGCCTCAGTATCATTGAAGAAAACATTCAGTCATCCCATCCAAAAAAACGCCCTGTCATCTGGTAGAACTTCATGTTGAAGGGCCTGTAGAAGTCCCGGAGCCTCTGCACCACCTCAGGGTCAATGTTCGGGTGGGTCCTCCCTTTGGTTTTTCCCAGGCAGTGGGGCTTGCTGCTGCCCTCTGCCTTCTTGAGGCACGGGAAACCCTTGGTCTGGTTGAAGTAAAAGTGTTTGTCTGTGATGATCCTCTTGAGACCCAGGAAGTCCTGCACGCGGCCCAGCTCTCCTGCCGGGTCGCTGATCAGACGCTCGCCGCTCACAAACAGGATCTGGTCCATGGGGAAGTACTGCAGCCAGTTGTCCAGGTGCTTGGCGTAGATGCCGATCTGGATGGCGCTCCACGACGTGTCGATGAGCCCCGTAGTCCTGTTTTTAAAGGTCAGGCTCTCGAAAGAGGGAATGTCAGGCTTCTTAGACAGCGTCTGTGTGTAGTCTGAGATAGCTCTGGTGACGGGGTCCCTCACTACTACAATCACCTTTGTGTCCCGAGACATGGTGGCGATACGCGCTGGAGCCTCTCTGGTCACAAAGTAGCTGGGCGTTTTCTCCATGGTGATCTGGCCCTCCAGGGTCTTGGGCATCAGCTCCCTAAGAAGGAAAGAAATGAAAGAGAACAAAAAAATGAAGATAGGGGAAGAGTAAGCTCGCACAATGTCTTGCATAATGTAATCAAGTTGATGGAGTGTTGTGTTTTCTGTAATCATCGACTCACTGTCTATGTTTAAGCTTATTATAGGGCTCGAAAACCTATTAGTGCAGGCAGGTCTCCAACAACAACAAGCTCCCTCACTCATGAGATATCTCAGTTCTGACAGAAAACAGAAAACCCTTATTTACAGCTTAATCAAACATGGGGAAACATTAAGAGGAATTTCCAAACATGACCGACGCTAAATTTATCCACGTTAGGAATTAGGAGCTGGGCTTTGTCAGTTCTGATTCCCAAATTTCCTCTCTTCTTTATTACCCCCCCAGTAATTGTCATTACGAAAATAATTTTAATACTATATAATGCATTTTTTATGTGTTAGCTCTCAGCATGTGTAAATTCTATTATTCTCCCTCTTTATTCCACTGGAGCAAAAGAAAAAAAAACACACACACACATTCAGTCCGCCTTGCTGACTCAGGCATAGCTGTGCCACAGTGCCCCACCCCCCTATCCAATCTGCAAAACAAAAAAAGTGCTACGGCGCTGAAAGACGATGAGGCTTGTTTCAGAAAGAGAATCTGTTTTTTGACAAGCGTGGGTTTGGTTTGGGGTGAAAGTCCTGGCTGATGGCCCTAACACAGATACGTTACACGCAGACATATAATCACACAGCACCGGCGAGCAAATGGTTTTAAAGGAAAAAGAAAATGTGCTCCGCTTAGGTTAGGTTAGGTTTCAGAACCGGTGGACGACCGCAGAGTCTCGATCATCGCGGAGGCGATAAGAGCGCTTTTCCTCTAGGAAAACTAGATATGTGTGGGATCAGATGTGTTTTTGATGCTGGATGGATGGTAATGTGACAGTCACATACAAAGATCTTTCCTGACACTCAAAAAGGAAATAAACAAAAAAACACGATAACAACCAGTATGTAAGCCATGGAGAGCAGTAAAGGGAGTAAAAACAAAGGAAGGGAGAGATAACTGAGAACACTGGTCTAGCGTGAACCCACTGTCATAGATAAGACTCCTGTTAGCCTGTCGTACCCTGAACCTCACCTTTGTTGTTAAGGCTAGAGCATTGATACACCATTGTGTAAGACCTATTCTATAGGAGCAGATACCATTTAAACACGATCCAACTGTGTAATCCCACACAGAGTATCTATGCACTGATAAAGGTAAAAGATGGTAGTAGAAACCAAGAGGGCGGAGATATTCTGGACCCTCGACTCTTCCCCTGAGCTTTGGCTGCTCATCGGAAATATACTCTAAAAGCTGGAATCTAGTTCATGTCCATCTAGCTCATCGCTAATTCATGTGACACGGTCTCCCCATCAATGCACATATTTGTGTGCGAGAGAGAGGGAAGATAGAAAATGCCCATTGAGGTAGCCAATAAAATGCCTTGTGGAAATGGTGTTGGCAGATTTGTGTAATCCTCATGCAGTGCCAGTGATCTAATTATGATAATATCTTCTTGATTGCTTACACGTTGGTGGGTTAAATGGAGGGACCGGATGAAAAAAAGGCTTTTCCCCAAACCTCATTAATGGCCTATTGATATTAAAAAGATAGAGCAGATACGCTGGTTCTGTGCAAGTTCATTCTACCAGCAAACCATTTCTGGTGATGCAAATGCAAACAACAAAAATCAGACTTCTCTGTTTATAAAGCATCTCTCGAATGTCTTCAAGGAATACAAACCAAACACGCTCCACTTCAACTGCTCACGACTCGTCATTTTTTATCGACGCACAATGCCGATTCGGCCCGCGAGCTTTTTGTCGTTCCTTGAGCTAACATACACAAAGGGTCCGGGGACCAACACAGAAGAGGCAAATGGCTTCCCGTCTAATCCGATTTCAACATGACAATGGAGCGTGGAGGTAGGGAGGAGGCCCGAGTTACAATGTGCATAGTGATAGATTATGCTGATCCGAGCTCGTGGAATCCTTATTTGAGAAAAAAAAAAGCGTTGGGGTTTGCAGGAGCGTAAAACAAGGGAATGGTTGGACAGCGAGGGAGAAAGAAAGTGGTGTGAAAGCCACAAGGAAAAGCATCAAATCTGCAAGAAGAGGCGCCCCCTAATAAAAAATCCCCACCTCCGACTTTGCCCGGTCTTTCTGCCAAAGAGCTAAAAAAAACGTCAAGAGGAGTAAAAAGAGAGGGAAGAGAAGAGGTGAACTTTAGTGGGACAAGTGGCTCTTGGAGAAACAATGCCTATTCTGCTCCTTTTTGATTTATGAGGTGCCGCTTTCAAAGATTCCGTCAGCAAACAGGCAATTCTGTGACACCGGCTCCTCTTTTTTCCTGCTTTTCTTTGAAAGTGAGCCATTGTCCCTGAGCTCAGGGGTGAGCGGGGCAGTGGTCAGGGCAGAGGGGCGGGAACGGGGACGGGGGGGGGGCAGGGAGAGGGGAGGGGGGGGGGGGGGGGGGGGGGGGGGGGGGGCAGGGAGAGGTGGAGGGCGATGAGGGGGTCGCTCATCGAGGGCTGAGTGGAGCACTTCTCAGTCCCTCTACAAACTCAAGTGAGAAAAGCCTTTTGGAGGGCGCCTGGGTAGAACGTGTGCCAAAACTGCCCCAAATAAGCTCTTCAGATGATGATTCTCAGCAGCTCACGTCTACACATCAAAACCACTCCACCATCTCCAGTCCACTCCTCACCCTGTGTCCCGCCCCATTGATCCCTTAATTTCCTCTGACCCCTCGCAATCAGGCCTCAAGGACCGATAGCAAAGTGACTCTTCACGAGTGGAAGTATGGAGGAGGAAGTACTGAAAGGCTCCCTTTCTCTTCCGAGGGCCTCTTATCCAAGCCCTTCACACGAACTGACGGGGCGGCTGGAGAAGCACTTTCAGGATCAACACAATGAAACATCTTTATTCCTTATTAGATGATAAGGATCTTGAGTCGAACGTGATCCAAGTCTGATCCCTTGACAACCCCCCCACCCCCCAGCCCCCGAAGAAACAACGAATCTGAGTGCGATGTGCTAATTTGAACCAAAACATTTTTTTATGTCATAAGAAATATACTGTAAAAATCACATCGGATGCGGGGATGAGTCTCGGGTAAATAAAAGCAGCGTTCCCATTTCAAAGCTCTCAGCTTACTGAAGCCAACATGATCTGTAGTACGCAGCATATTTATGTAACACACACACACACACACAGGGAGGCAGGCATGCACACACTCCCTGAATATTTTCAAAGTAGCATTTAAGCACATACAGAAGCCAGACGTTTTGAAATATGCTCCAGTGTGACTGGAGTCTGCCATTATATGGAACCGCAGAGCACGGCTGTAAATTAAAAGAATAAAGAGGATGGTTTACGGCGCAGCTGGTTGAGCCACGCTGATTCTGAGAGGGAGAGGAGCTCCGGCTGCGTTTACAGGAGCTTCATCTCGTCCCCCTCTCAAGCACTGGCAGCAGAGCCCAGGTGTTAGTAAGTGGCCACATTGAGCTCTTTGACAGCTCACTTCCTGGCTGAGAAGAGCCAGAGATCCCTGACATCTTGCAGGAGCACATGCTGAATGGGCCTGTGTGTACATCTGCATCGTTTACGTCCGGGTTTGTTCTGATGCATGTACCAATGTGCCATAAACTGCAAGAATCAAAACTTGCCATATAGTGAACCCTTGTAGATGCTGCAGCTTCATCAACCCAAGCAACAGTTGGTGAACCTCAGGCTTTTCAAGGTTTCAGGTTGTGCAGGCGTCACTGGATAATGGTCAGTGAAGCCACGTCACTAACACTTGACATGATACAGTGCAGTTGAGAATGAAGAGGCGTCTAATTGCAAATACTAATTGCGAATAATTCCAAATATAAAGGCTTCAGAGTAATTCACAAAGTGCCCTGGGCGGATTGTTTTCCATTTTGGGTGGTTCATTGGGCCAAACATGCAGGGTTGGAAATCAAATTAGAAAGAGGAATAAAAAGCCAGTGCAAACACATTTTTGTCTGATACGTTTGTTTTCATGGACGTTGGCAACTGCTTAAAAGGCGCTGCGAGCGTGCACTACTTTATATCTTCCTCTGATGTTGCTCAATGGCGGCTGGCAACCAAATTTTAGGTGCGTTCCTGCCAAATCACATTACAACCACCACATCCGCACAATTCCTCTGTACGAAGCCGTAGAAAAGCGATAGAAAGCCTTTATTGTGTTTTTTGCTCAGTGACACGTTGACGCCCAAACTCTGCACTGGCGTCCTGCTCTGGTTTGATAAATGCAGCCCCCGGACCTTTTAACTCCATCAAAAATTTGCACAGTGTCAGAGCAGCCTGGGAATCTACTGACCCGCCATGTAAACAAAACAGTTAACCCGCCCGATGCAACCCGTCCATTCATCATGTTTCACTGGAATCGGGGAGTCAGGCTTCGCCAGTGGCGTGGAGGAGCGGGAGAGTGAGTGACAGAGGGAATGTGAGCGGAAGAGGGAGGAAAAGAGGGAGAGAGAGGGGGGGCGGTCACAGACCATCCAGATCAGCCTCGGGCTCGAACCCAGTCTGGTTTTGGAGGCAACATCAGACATTAGTAAAGTAAGATAAATAAATAGAGAACTAACCACCACATATAATGTCATGGACTACATCTCAGACACCCCAACAATATCTTACCCCCCAACCCCCCCGCCATTATGTTATGCTGTGAAACTATGTAAGTCAGGCTGCTCTTCTATCATTGTGGTCTCTTTGTGATGGGCGGCCGCGCAGAGGCGTGACGAACACAAACGATTCAACTCAATCACGAACCGACGGTTTTCCTGCCAGAGGAATCACTTTTACATTCATGTGTTGCATCTCGGCACCTTTGGAAAACAGAGCAGGAATGCGAGGAGCCATTATGGGGGTTTTCAGGGCTGGAACCACGTCGGCCTGCTGCTGAAGACGACTGCCTGAGTGTTAATAACCCGGCGGTGGAGCGAAGGAGCCCACCATGTGGTATAAATAAAACAAGAGGAGCTGGTGAAAGGGATGGCGGAGCGTAGAAAGTCGAAAACGCCTCCTGCCTTCCTCTCATGAATGTGCAACACCATGTCTTTTTTTCCCCCCTTTTTCCCCCCAGGGTTTCAAAGATGTCGTCGAACAAGCATCAGTTTTAATGGCTTATCAAAAGTGGACCGATCCAATCGTTCGATCACCCTGAACACAGCGCCTTTATTTGTTTTGCAGGTCACACGGGATGAGTCGCATGACGCTGCCACAATGCCACAAACACACACACACACACACACGCACACTGGTATTGCACCCAGAATTTGTTTAGCACTGGTAATCCTCGCTAATCAGTGTGTTTGTCCTGGGTGTTTGCAGAAGGTGTTAGCCCGGCACTAGCCACACATTCCAGCGCTCCGTCAGGGGACCTATCAGGGGGTGCGAGTGGCTGACAGCTCACGCCACAGGAACCGATGGAGCGGGGAAGGACCAAATAAATAAATAAATAAATGAAGAACAGCAGGCCCAGCAAAAATTGAGGTGTCACAGGTGGAGTGTATATATATATATATATATATATATATATATTCATGCATGTGTGCGTGCACGTGTGTGTGTGCGCGCGCAAGCATTGTTGTGCGGGCAGAATCTGCCATTCCGACTGATTTCCTGACATGTGACGTGCACTGAGAGGCACATGACTCCTTGATCCAGCTACAGGAAAAGATGAATAAAAGATGAAACAGACTCAAGAAGAACATGCATGCCACCACCCCCACTCCCGAGATGCAGACAGCCTCACACACACACACACACACACACACACACACACACACACACACACACACAAGCCTGGGAGCTGCTTTGCATCCTGTTTGAATCGGCTGTCATCCGTAACTGCCTGCTCACATTTTTGAAGACAGGTGAGCTACAAAGCGCGAGAGAGGGAAAGAGGGGATTTCCCCCCCCGAAACCTCTTCCTGTGCATTCGGCCTATTATTTGGCTTCAGTCCTCACACTGCATCTGTTGCTGCAGGTTCACGGTTTACAGATTCCTGTAGACAGCCTGCCTCCTCGGCCGACGTGTCATTAACAACCATGAATAATGATAACGCCAATTAACCTGCTCCGTTGAGAGGTGGAGAGAGTGGCAGCTGCGCTTGCTACAGGCAGCCACTAGGTCAAATATTTCTTTTCAAACACCACATAGATGGTTCCAAATCATCGGCCGACGAACTTTGTGATCAAAGATCACTCAACTTGTTTGCTCGATGCTTTGGTTTCATAAAACGGGAAACAGTAACGAGATCATACGTTTGACGGCAGCTGTTCTAACCTCTGAAGCTGCAGAGCGGCGTCTCCAGGTCCTGCTTTCACTCAGTTAGGCAAAGCAGAGGAACGCTGCATGTGGTGGGAATAATTGGGATTGAGTTGAGTTTGGCCCGGTTGTCTGGGAGTCGAGCTGAAGTGTCCCTGCAGCTCTGGGAGTACATGGAAATGGAGAGAGTGACGAGTGTCGAGCAGCCGCGGTGCAGGGAGACAAACTCAGGGCTTCTAATGAGCTCTGCTCTTTTACCGCCAGGCGAAGGAGAAACCTCAGGAGACCTCAGGCACTCTCTCTCTCTCTCTGTGTGTGTGTGTGTGTTTGTGAGTGTGTGTGTGTGTGTCCTCCTCTCTCCCAGAGGCTGCCACACTCCCCATCACCCTAATGGCTACCTCTGGGACTTCATACCTGGGACAGCTTTTACTGTCATCACTTTCTCCTCTTCCTCCTCAACAACACCTACTTCCTCTTCTCTTCGGGAAACCAGCTCCCTGACTGTTTACGACGCGCGGCGCGGCGAACGATTAGCGAGGCCGTAAATTTGCGCCCTTTTCTTCCAGCCTCCGGATTGAAACCTTGTGTTTTTCCGACGCTGCGAATGGCGTTTATTTAGCCGCGATGGTTTCATTGTGACACCATGCAGCAGCTAATTATCGCCTTGTTTCAAAACGGCGCCTGATTCACGGGTGGCACAGAGGGACGGTTTGGATGCAGACTTCTCCGCCCTACTCGTACTTCCTCTAGAGGCAACTCGTCGTTGTCAGTCTCTTGTTGTTGATGTTGTTGTTGTTGTTGATGTCATCCGCGGGGAGGGGAGCGTGAAGGAGTGAGGGGAAACTGTAGCAGCAGACGCCGGTCTCCTGCTGGACTGAATGAGGACAACACTTTCTGAAACAAATGTGTGTGGGGGTGTTTTTCTGTTTCTGTGTGACCGCGTCTTCTGTCCTCAGGTTCCTGTCTGTGGCAGCCATATTGTCTTCAGTGGACACGGGGTGTGTGTGTGTGTGTGTGTGTGGGGGGGGGTGTTAGGCCGCCATAGCACAGCACAGCCACTCCCCCATTCACGGGTCTCTCCTTTCACAATTAACTGCTCGTAATTTGGGGATGAAAGCCGCCTTTTCACTGTTCCTCCACCACCCCACCCCCCACCCCCCACCCCCCGGTTGCTCATCCCAGCTCATGCAGCACTCATGGTCAGCCAGGCCTGCAACAGGCCCAACCCAGGACCCTATGACATGTGACACTACGGTGCATGGAGCACAGCTGGAGGATGGAGCGAAGCGGTTCTTAAGGGAGGGATTCAAGGACGGCGTCTGGAGAAGGAACCGGGGGGGTGGGGGGGTAGCTTAGCCAACACGGGGGCACGGTTTCAAACTGTTGTTTTTATGTTGGCCGCTACAGCTGAGGGTTTAAGGAGGATGTGAACCTGCTGTCAGCTGCACGGTTGGCCGGCCGGGCGTCAGTTCCCGGAGGAGCTGCGGACTTCCAAGAATCGGGAAACAATCGGAGTATCTAATCATCTGATTCCAACATTGTCCTCTTCCCAACTCTGACCGAGTTAGAACCACTGAGAGAATCGTCGCTCGGTGAATTTGTGTAAAAACAAAAGAGGGAAAAATTTTGTCATTGACATAACTGTTCTGTCATGCTATTGTTTTGTGTGCGGAGCGACTCTAACGTCCCCCGGTGGGGCCTGTAGCTTCCAGCAGCTCTCTGCAGCTCTGCAGATGGTCAACACACAGAACCTGTCAGCAGACAGACGTGGGCCTGACCCCAGCCAGAGGCCCTTAACCCATCTCTCCACATTAGCTCCAATCAGGGCCCAGTAATCAATACCAGCTCTCCCCGAGGAGCCAGGCCACGCTGACGTCTGAGCGTTCCATTCTTCTGTGACAGGGGACGAGAATGATCCGTGACTCCACAGCTGAGCCTGGCACAATCGCACAGTGTGTACACCTCAGGAACCACCGCTGGCTTTTCTGCACAACAACAGCCCATGTGTGCAAACATCAGCAGCGACTCTTGTGCTGGTCTGATGCCTTTCACTGGCGCCCTATAGAAGCAGGTGGCCTCTTGTTGCCATCGAGAGGAAGGGAGGAGGAAGAGGTCAGTGGCAACGGAGAGTGGATGATTCACCTACGTGGAAACAGGAGCACCCCTGTGGCGAGGAGATAAAAGGACGTGCGCCCATCCAGAACTGTCTGACTCCAGAGCAACAACAACCAGTGGGGTGTGTGTGTGGGGGGGTGGGGTTGGGGTCAACTTTCAAACAGCACAGACTTCTGCAAACATCCGAAGTCTGATAGCGGAAACAAGTTGTTCTTTTGTTCACCTAGCTTTACACAAACACCCAACACGCAGAGATCGACTAATTACAAACAAGTCCTGATGCGTTAATATCAGCTACACAACATTACAACCATACAACCGACCATATATAACACAGCACTTATAGCAGCGTATGTCCATAGACTCTTCTGTGCTCCCTCCGCTGTGATCCAAGGCAGTGTGTTTCATTCCAGAGTCGCTCCATGGGAGGAGCAGCAGCGTCGACGCTGCCGGGGCCCTGACAGAGAGCTGAAACCAGAGCCAGCGACACGACAGCAAAACCACAGCACAGTAATTATGTATCAAAGCCCCTTCATAGCCAATAGGGCTAAATGGAATATGAAGAGAGCGACGTGCACCACAGACTGACGGGATGACATGAGGGCCGCAGTCAACAGGAGTTAGGGGTAAATAAAATACCTTTGTGGAAATGCAGAGGGAGTGGACGTTGTGCTGTCTGAAACGGCCTGTGTGTTTTTAAAGTCACATTAGTGGCCATTTTTGGTTTTGATTTTGTTCCTATTTGTCATCGTTATTATTTAGCTGTGATTTCTGCCTGTGCAGCATTCTTCTGTTTAGAAAAGTGAAAAAAATTATACACACACACACACACACACACACGCACACACACACACACACACGCACACACACACGCACACACACACACGTGATTTAAGTTGTTGCTTGACAAGATGCACACTTCTGACTCTGAGCTGTGGTGTGCAGGACTCATTTATCTGCCTGGGATATGAGATTGATGTTTTTGCCATTAATGTGTGTGCTAAAGATAAGTAACCCTCTCACAGCCAGATATCACCAGTCACACACACACACACACCACACATGTGCAAATACAAAGGACACGAAATCATGAACTAATGTTCCTGTTCACGTTTACTCACACTGGCCTGTTCGGCCTCAATGTGTGAGCGTGTGTGCATTTGTGTGTATCTGTGTGTATGTGTGTGTGTGACCTCACAGAGAAATGATGCAAGGACCCCTCGGTCAAACGCGTGAATCGTGTGTTTGTCTTTGGCACAAATAAAACCTGTCAGAGTGCGTCAGAAATCCACAACGACACACGTTCTCGCCACCTCCATTCATTTCCCACCACCTCGTCCTGCTGCTGCTCCGACGTGGAGCTGCAGCTCTAAAGTGTGTGTCCGCAGGGAGAGGCAGCGATGGTGCAAAGCCAGCTCCAGTGCTGGCTGGCAGAGAGGTTGTGCAAATGAACAAACATGGAGAGGTGAGTTGCTCAACACACACACACACACACACACTCCATAAATGACCCTCTCTGTGGTCCGATCATATTCCCACAAAATAAATCTCAATGTCCTGCAATCATGCCCATTTCAAACATTCCAGGATTGTCTCATAAGTATCTGCTCCTGATGGGAACGACAACTTATGATTTCTTTTCTTTGTCTACTATTTTGCTTCTGCTAAATTACACCAGCTGTCAGACACACACACACACACACACACACACACACACACGCACACACACACCCACACACACACACACACACACACACACGCACACACACACACACACACACACACACACACATTTCTGCAGTGCTCCTGTGAAAACATTGCAAGACAGATTTCACCGGTCTCAAAACCCCTAAAAACAGACAACTTAATCGATTGTGCACAGCCACTGTTTACAGATCAGGCTGCAGCATAAAATACCTTACATGGAGGAACACCAATATCTACACTCATTAACAATCTCAGAGATTGTTTGTAATATTTCTTTCAGCTTTCAAATGTATAAAAAAGGCCTGGACTAAATCTATGTTTCTATGAAATCAGTCTTTATGATCGAATGTTACTTTCTTAGTTCAATTATTGTATGTTTTTATATTTTTAGCACTTCATATAAAACTTTGTCAAACTTCGCGCATTAACTCTACCGGGGCCACGAGACTGGGAATTTCTACGTTAGATGTCATGGAAGTGGCCGGAAGTTAATGGCGATGATTAAGTGACATTCCGGCAGCTAATCAGTAAATTGATGCCGTCGGCAATTTATGAGCCATAACCCGTTTCTGTTTATCAGTGGCTATCGATAAATCAGCTTTTTATGATTCCGATAAATGAGCAATAAAACGGAGGAGGGAGCCTGACGATATCAAATGAAATGGCCGTGTTTATGTTTTATTCTATGTAACAGACTGTGGGTGTTGCTGTCATTAAAGTTACAGTTAAAGCCATTGACTTGGTTAAATGAACACGTTGTGATGTAAATGTGCAGGATGCTGTTACTTTGTCTGACTCTGTCGGTGTTAAACGGGTTTGTTGTGTGTTTTTGTTGTGCGGTGGATCCGCACTTTTGTGTTGCAGATGCCTGTTTGTGCGCAAAGCATTGGCGCATTCAGGCCCGTGGAGCCCACGGTCACGACAAAACAGCCTCCGACCTCTGAGGCCTCCAAATCAAGACAAATATCCAACAAGAAGAAACGACTGTAACACTCTCTCTGTGTGTTTGTGTGTTTTTAATCATCAACAAATACGCAAACTAGTTTCAGGGTTTCTTAGATCAGGGTCTTATGGCACCGGGATCAGGCAGGTTTGGGAAAAATCCACCACGAGCGTCAAGTCAGTGACGTAAAGTGCGACAACACAACTCCTCTTCCCAAAATCTAAAATGCAAATTACCAAAACATGATCAAATGATCAAAAACAAAAAAACAAAAACAAAACAGCTGAGTTTGCTGATATGAAACCGCGCGGACGCGTCACCTCGAAGGTGCAGTGTTCCACAGTGTCCAACAGAGATCACTGCGCATCGCAGAAACGGGCCGCTCCGACTGATGGGCAGGCAGCGGCAGCCTCAGCCTCGCGCACCTTTTTAAAAAAAATATTCAAAAAAAAAAATCAATTTGCTGTCAAAGCTGAAAAACAGCCTCGCGCATGATGAATCGATGAGCGCGCGGGGCCAAACGCACATGAAACCAAAGCAGAGGTCACAAGTAAAGCGTTTACTTTACACCCCGTGGTTTCTTATTGGGATCCATTAAAAAGGATAAGAAATATGATAACAATAATAATAATGATGTTCATAATAATAATAATGATAATAATAATGATAATGATAATAATAATAATCTAAAATGGGTCTATTTTTGCCCGGAGTTAATGTTAAAGAGTGAATTAATTATAAACCTATTAAAAACAATTCCATACACATTCATGTGATTTGCGGTGTTGTTGTGTTTCTAATTCCCCCCAATTTAATCTACTGCTCCTAAACCCATCCAACACGTCCCGGCTCCCCGCACACATTCACCCCGCATCCACACAGCCTGTACCTGTACCACTCCAGCCCGTTGTCGTAGTTGCGGTCGAAGAAGTGCGGCTCCGCTCCCACGGCTCTGATGTCCGGGTGAACCCGGAGGAACTCCAGCAGAGCCCGGGTGCCTCCTTTCTTCACGCCGATGATGATCGCCTGTGGCAGCTTCTTGCTGCCGGAGCCGTTGGAGAAGCTGGACATGGCGCTGGGCTCCGGGGCTCTCTGCTCCCACTCCTCGCCCCTGTCCGCCTCCAGCTCGTTATCGAGCAGGTCTCTGGACGCCGCGGTCCTGGTGATGGACGGCTCCTCGTAGTCGCTCTCCGTGTCCTCCCAGGGCTGCGCTTTGGACAGCAGGCGGGACACCAGGTCCGTCCTGCCGCGCTCTGTCCTCCTCTCCACCACCGGGCCAGTCTCTCTGCCCCGGTGCGCCTCCACCACCACCGCGCTCGGCATCGTGGAGCAGTAGCCCACGCAGGAGTAGAGCATGTAGACCCAGATGAAGAACATGATGCTGAGCAGGACGATCTTCTTCTTGACGGGGCTGGACCAGAGGGCGCACAGGCTGTGACGCACCGGGCTATATTCCATAAGCCTCGCGCTTCACAGGCATGTCCCGGCGGCGCATAGTGCCAAACTCAGCCGCGCTGGCACCTCGGCACTCCGCGCACGAGCACGCGCATGCTGGAACTCCAGAGAAATAAAAACACAGAGGAAAAACAGAAGAATGCACACTAATGGGAATGCGATGTGTGTAAGTGAGGCATCCGGGAGTGAGGGCGCGCGGAGGAGTTGTTCAGCATAGTTGGAGCAGAGTGTGGGAAAGTGGTGCGCGAGCTGCAGGAGACGCAGTGCTGCGCTGCGCCGGCCTCATCACAGGTTCATTACGCACAGCCGCTGGCGCACAGGACCTTATACAGAGCCCTGCTGGAGAGTGACAGCAGCAGCAGCCAATCAGGCTGCGGCGCTGATGAATATGCAGGAGAGAGTCGACAGGAGCGGACCAATCAGAGGCAGGCGTGGGCGGGGCCCCGGCTGCGGGCTCCTCCGCGTGTGCGCTCGGAGTTTGGAAACTTTCTTATTGGACATAAAGTTGAATTTCAAGTGAAGTTTATGATTTGGAGACGACTTCACATTGTCCTGCAGGGTTGTTCAGGCGTGGGTTTACACGTTTCTGCTCATCTCGACCCACTTCTCCTGATTTTATTGAACAAAATACAAATCCGTCCATTCAAAACAGCACAGAAGATCATCAAAAACATGATGGAAAATACTTTCTCATCATCATCATCATCATCATCATCATCATCATGATGATAAAGTAGTAGACGTTATGAAACGGAGCAGTGTTGATTCCACTGACACTGGATGACGCGCAGTGGTCAGATCATCGCTCCACGTGCCGCT
>JAFBJQ010000405.1:144270-178459 GCA_016785345.1 Trinectes maculatus | reverse complement strand
GGGGGGGGGGTGCTCATGAAATATTGTTGGATTATGAAATAATGATACATCGACTTTCTGAAGTTTTTCCGAGTCCCACACGCAAGGAGTTGTGAAAAATCTAAAATACAAGCTGCCTAATAATGTAGTGGTCAAGTGCTATTTTGTGTGTGCAGGAGACGGTAACACATCGTCTACCAAGGTCACTTTTCAGATACATGAAAATAATCTTAATACTCATATGTAAAAAAAAAAATCACAAAAAACACATCACAAACACCGTGTTTAGTTCTGTAGACTAAAGCTCAGACATCCAAGAGAGATTAGTAAAATATAATTTTGAGTTGCGGAGTTTGGCTTTAAAATTCTTTTTTCCCCAACATCTCCTTTATTTTATTATCCTGTCCAAGAGTCTTTTGGATAAGAATTTCCACCTCCACCTCTTTAGTTAGTGATTTAGCTAATCAGCTAACAGTTTCAACTCAGCTAACCATGTATGTGCATAATTGGTATAATTCATATTCATAACTACTGCATCACAACTACAAGATGGAACACGCCGAGCCACAGAGGACGGTCACGACATTTAATCTCCACACAGGTTGGGCGTGAGTGTTTTTCCCTTCTTTTCCAAATGTAACAGCTGGTCTGTTACCCCCCCCGCCCCACACACACACACACACATTCACTCTCTGATATGAAACTCCCTATCCGGTCAGGCGCTTTACGAGGATGTCAGGCCGGTTCAGTTCTCCTGGCCTTGACTAAATCCCACAGCCTTCTTTTTACAGAGGGAGGATGGCAGTCTCTCCCAGAGATGTGATCCAAATGTAACCAAACACCAAAACCAGGGGTAAAAGGCGGAAGGGGAGCACATGTTGACTGACAGGTGTGGAGGTGGCCTGTTAAATGGAGCCCGTTGGAGGAATTGTGATGTGACTCCTCCATACATAAGGCTATAATTGAAACTTAAATCCATATATTAAGTATAGTGTGAGTCAGCACCATTAACAGGGTGTGATTGTGACATGCGGGTCCTTGATAAGACTGAGTCGTTTACTTCAGGTACAGGGACAGTTGCACAATTTGTTGCTTCTTAATTGATGTTGACGGAGAAACAGTGAATGAGTAAATGATAACACGAAAAGGCAGAATTACAATCGTGACGCGTTTATTGATAGAGCACATTTACCCTTGTGTTTCCTGCAGGGGTCAGCTATATCCCCATTGTTTTTGGTGCAGGTGAACCATGTTGAAATCCCATTATGTAAATGAACGAGGAGCCATCAGGTGTTTGCTGAGTCGCGAAACACAACAAGGCTTCTTGGCTGAGTGGCGGGGATCAAGCGAAAGTCGAACAACAAGCGACAGATATAAGGTGCAATGTGACAGCTGCTTCAGAATTAATTCATAATTGTTCTCCTTTGTCAATCAAATCTTCTGATTACATGATGCCCATCTTCTGTTTAGCATTTCTACAAGGCTTTGGGTAACGTGCAGGCAGAGCGTCTGTGTGGATCCACAGATCAAGAACATCCGTCATGTACTGTATAAGAGAGAGAAAGTGGTGGGCCCTCACACAAATAAATACAGAATATTTATAGCATACACACAGTGAAATGATTACAAGACGATGCAATAATTCAGTGTGTTTTCTGTCAGCCAGCTGGTTTGATGCTTCCCGGCTCACTTCCTGATCTGCACTGAGTGCGACTGGCTTCAATTAAACACAGGTAAATGAATGTGTTTCATCACCCAGCCCTGACTCTGGGTGATGAAACACAAGGCAGTATCTCAGTTCTGTAATACCAGTTAGCTCTGCAGTGTGAGGGCTAACGGTTCAACTGGAGGTAGAGCTGCATCATCCTTGTCCCTGCGGGGCTTCTTGCAGGTGAGCGCCAGCAGCAGCAGCATGGGCAGGTGCCAGAGGCTGCAGAAGAACAACTTGCGGGCGCTGCTGCGGTCTCCCTTATGATGGAATTGGAAGGCCAGGTAGCTGATGTACAGGTTGATAGGTAGGGAGATGAGCGGGAAAGTCCAGGTGGTGACATCAAGTACCGGCGCCAAGGTCGACAGCCCGATGAGAGCCACGCTGTGGCGCAGGGCCACCCGCTTGCACATACCAGGGTGGGTGACGGACATCATGCGGTAGCCGCCACGGGAATAGTCTTCCCTCAAGTTCCAGCTAAGGGCGTTGAAGTGGGGGAACTGCCAGCTGTATAGGAAACCACCCAGCAACAACGCACCTGGGCGTGAGATGGAGAATGAAAGAGGAAGAGGGAGAGTATTAATGGTGCAGAGGCTGACAGAGTCAAACTAATGTCCTGCTTCTTTAATTCATACCCAACTGCCACACCTAAAATCAAGTGCTGTGATATGCAACAATTCTTAGATAAAGCATCTATTATTATTCTTACAATGGTAAAAATAAAAAAATAATTAAAATGAAAAAGCTAATACAAGAAACATTTTTCTATTCTAGGATTATTGTAGTATTTATCATGATTGCGTTATTAACCATGATTTCATGATCTCTAAAGTCCACATTAATACTATAAATGAGGGAAACAGATGTATATTAACAGGAGATTTTACTCTGTATATTTCAGCTGGATTTAAATTGACAACACGCGACAACAAGCTCAGCAACAACGTGGACTAAATTGTGTTTATAGCTTTGAATCACAGAAAGATTTGTCATGGAATCAGTGGCTCTATTCTAAAAAGAACAGCACTGAATGGGACAGACCAGCTTTTATTTTATAGACAAAAGCCAGTAAATTCAACAAACATGATGTTGTATAAATATTCACTGGTTTCAGTGCTCCACTGGGATATGGCAGCAACATGAAAAAAACTGTTGCCATAACAGAACACTTGATGTATCCACCAAACAAGCTAAATACACTGCTGCTTCACTAACTAATACTAACAATATTTGGATCCAGCTGAAGTTTGGCTTCTTTGAAATTCTGTCAATCAACCTATCATTTCAGCACACACACACACACACACACATCAATACTACATTTCTGAGGCAGTCAGTCGTACCTGGCTGCAGACAACCAGTGGCAGCCGTCCAGCCCATGACGGGAGGTATTGCACCCACCACTGCCCCCACCCACGTGTTGGTGATGCTGAGCCTCTTGAGTGGTGTGTAGCAACAGGTGTAAAGAAAGATGTTGAGGGCGCCCAGAAAGCCTGTTAAAGGGTTGACGGCCAGTGTGAGCAGAGCAACACCAGGCACCCCACAGGCCAGAGCAAAGGACACAGCATGGAGGGGACTGAGGGAAGAAAGTGAAAGACAAGAAAGAGACAGAGACAAAGAATATAAACATTAACTAAATCAGCAATTCATATATATATATATATATATATATATATATATATATATATATATGTGTGTGTGTGTGTGTGTGTGTGTGTGTGTGTGTGTGTGTGTGTGAAAGAAAGTTCACAAGATGTGGCTCTGATGTTTTTATTGTGATATGTGATAAGTTACAGTACACAGTTTCCGGTCAGACAAAAGCCCCTGATTTCCACTGGAACTGTAAGATGATAAAGCCTTGTGGGCTTTGTGCAGGCACTAGATAGGAAAAATGATAGTCAAACATGTTGTCTCAGACGCACACAAACGCACACAGGGGCCACGCACTGACAGCCAGCAGCCATGCATGGCTGAATCTCAAACCGGGGGCTTAGAGGAAGCTCATCTGATAAGAGTTTGTCAGGGATAAAAGTGGCCCTGCGAGATGAATAGCATGTGCACGCAGCAGAGATCAAAACTAGCTGAAGAAAACCGCTGCCGCTCAGGCTTTTACCAGGATGAAGATTTTCTCCTCCTCCTCCTCCTCCTCCTCCTCTCCATGTCTTTTATTGAAAGCAGTGATGGTAAGGTCTGGTTCAAATTCACCAGTAAATGCTCCATAAATTAAAGAGAGGGCAGATTAAAATCTTGACCAAATGCAGGCCTTTTCTTCAAAAAGCAAACAGGGCTTTTATTTTGGTGGTGCGGCTGAGCAGGGAGATTGGTACATTAATGTGATTAGTGGTGTTATGTCTGTTTTATGTGGGTTGAGGTGGGGCCGTGAAGGCTGGCTATGGGCTGTTGACAGTCTAGTGGTGGGCTGGCTCAGTAGGGGGCAGGGGGGGACTGCGTCACATGGCCTGAGGTGGGTTTACTGTCCTCTGCTTATGGACCAACACAGCCGCAGCCATAACGTCAGGTGGGGAGAGTCAACACAGAAAACCAACAGTGTGGGCAGATGGCTAAAAACACTCAGGGCCATAAATCCACATGTAAGTCATAATGGATTTACCCATTAAGTTAAAGAAACAGGATGAGTCCAGTTAAAACTCAGTTGCTTAAGTTACTTCCAAAGAGAGAGAGAGTCTACATTAGTATATATGAGGACCATTCTACACCACAGACTACGGGTAAGATAAACCTGTGAGTCTCAGACAATACACATATCACTAATATACTGCATCATAAAATACTGCAGATATTTTTGAGAGAATGGAACATAATGAATGAGTAAATACAAATGACACGAATTCTGTAACAACAAAACAACTAAGGACCACCAAAAATGGGTTTCCTCACTATTTTTCTTCACAAGCAAATATGAAGGATAAATGCTAAACTTACTAAATTAACTGGAAAATTAAATCTACTTCTCAGCCCTGATGACCTTTTCACAATTTACTCTCCATTAACAGCCATTAAAACATTTCAATCATGCTTTCTCCTGCTTGATGATCTAAAATGTCACTGCAGCCTTAAGAATCATATATGTGATCAGTAAAGCTGAGCATTAAGGTTCAGTCTTGACTTAGGAAAATGTAGTTACCGTTAGAAATACTTATCTTAATAAAGGAAATGTGCCGTGACTTAAGATTATTCCACTACACGACTGAGGTGATTTTAATGAGAACCAAAAAAGCAAATTGACAAGAAAGCAGCCGATAAGAATTGTTTTTGTTACACACACTGACCCAGGCTTTGACTGACCACATAAATCATATCTGTCTCATATCTGTCACCTTCAAGAAACTGGAACTTTTACCGTTTTCCTTCTCTATAGCTGAGTTAAAAGCAGTTCAGCATTGCCACATGTGGAAGCACCAAAGCTCTGCAAAACCACAACACAAGATGGGAAACTGAGGTTGACGTTTTATGGAAGAACAATAAAAGGTGGAAAGAACTATTGTATTCTGCACATGAAACGACAAACTATTTCAGATGCTGACATCATACTGGGCAGACAGACTCTGGCAGTCAGGCAGATGTAGTGGGGGAACATCATTTGGCTCATAAAAACCCATGTCCTGAAAACAACGTGGAAAATGTGTGAAATGTGGCCTTCAGATGAACTGTCTGACAGAGAAACTCAGCTTCCCATCTGCTTGCTGTCCGTACACACGTTTGTAAGCGAGACAGAATGAAGGAGACAGGAAGATAGAGACGAGGTGAGAGATCCAGCATTTCTATGTGCCTCGCAGAGAGACAGGCTAAAAGCCAGAGAGAAGAGGCTGTGTTTAGACAATGAGAAACATCCTCAATTACCAGCTCCGCAGCAGGAGTCGACTTTTAAACAGTATGTCAATGGAGAATTCCTAAAACCGGGATGAGATAGCGGTGCGGTAAGTCCCAGTTATAAGACTAACAGGGTGTTTAGACATAACGTGACTGTGTTGGCTGGTGTATGTTGAAGTGAACTGAAGCGGACAATACGTAAAGTTGGTCAATAGGTCTGTTTTTTTTGTGCATGTATCAATGAATAATCAACAATCGGCACACTCTAACATCATCCCTCCTCCTCTCCGTCTGAGTAACAAGATCACGTTACACTTACAGGTTTGAAGCAGCTGCCGGTCACTAGTGCATGCACTTCTGTTATTAGCAGCTATAGTACTGATCATCTATTGGTTTATTCCAATGCCAACATATCTCAGGTAGCTGAAACAGATGTGTGAAAATCAAAACTGGATCAGTGCTGAATGCTACTGTTCGATTTAACAGTGGGTAAAACAACAGCGGCGGTATGAACAGTCCAAAAGGCAGCAATGGTGTCATGTGGTGTCGTTGGGGTAACTGCACTGAACTGAACTCCAAATCATGCTGTGCTGTTTGCGTCTGTCTCTCTGTCTGCATGCTCTCCAAGCCTTCGTTACGGTCTTTTTATAGTAATAAAAAGAGCAGATGGGGTTGATGTTCCGAATAGTTCGTACTGTAGATCATGAGAAAAAGGTTCTTGTTGCTGTTAAGCACAAAGACCTTAGAAAGTACCTGATCTGTCCTCTGACGAGTGGACGGTTCTTGGTGCGGTTCATGTTGGAGTCGAAGGGCACCTCAAAGTACTGTGGAGACAGAAGAACACATTACAATGACACATGATGGGGACACACTCAGATACACACACACACACACTTTATTATGGAATATCTCCACATGCTGCAGGAAGTGGTGAAAAATAAGGTGAAAAGGTCGGGCTTAGATACAGTCAGCTGACAAACAGATGTTTATACTGCAATAATTCTACAGATGCAAACAAATATACACATGAATATAAACAAACTGCCAGTGTGACATATTTCCTGCATATTTACTGTCTGCCTGAACGCTCTCTGATGTTTGACAGGAATGACAGTCAGCTTGGCCAATTCAGAGAAGTAAGAGTGGAATTAAAACCAAGAGGAAAGATGGCTTCCATCAATGCTGCCTCTGCAAGTCTTTATACCACATCTGGAGAGAACCAAAGTGAGAGGAGCTGCTTAAGGCACGGTCACAGCAAACCTCTTAGCCAAATGCTCACCCTGCACTTTGAGAGTAAATGGACTGGAGGTGGAAGGTGGAGGCAGTGAGCTGTTTGGTGGGAGGCAGTGCTGGTGGTGGGGTGTTCTGGGACACAACTATGTGAAAAACTACTTATACTTCTGTTTTATGATCTGCTCTGGAGGACTATGCTTCAAAGTGCTCCCATGAGATTGGCAATGTGTGACTTAAATGCAAACACATGGGGTGCTTATATGCAGGAACTGGCTAATCTCTCTCACTCTCGCATGGTGTGTGTGTGTGTCTGTGTGCGTGTGAGCAAACTCACACTGATGTGTTTTCGCCTGCCTGCATAAGAGCCTTTGACTAATGAAGAAAACAGATAAAGCACTTAAAATTTCATACTATCAAGAGCCATCTCTTCTGATATATGGTTCACATAAAACGTCTAATAAACAGATTATCCACTTTTCTCTAGTTCTAACATTTACCGCACATACGACATTGAAAAGCCAAAGTACTAAAAAACAAAACCCACACAGGTGGAGAGCACTGCAATTAATAAATAAAAAGCACCATTGAAAACATTAAGCAGCTCTAAAAGAATTTGTCCTTAAATGAGGTTGCTTCAGGTTGGGAGGCAAACTTGACCTCTCAACGCCGGAACTCAGCAGCGCGACCTAATGACTCGCTCATGGTCAATTGGGTTGCCGTTCTTTAAGTCACCGTGGTTTGTGTGAACCATTAGTGGACTTCCTCAGGGTTTAGCCTAGAATGTAATTGTGCTATTCTTTTGCATTATTTTGAAGATAAAATTAGGATAAGTAATAAAACTAACAGAGCTTCAATGGTGGTGTGTACCACACATACATAATAAAGAAGGTAAATATATCGCATTTGGCTGTAGTTACTGCTGAAGCTGCAGCACCACTAAAACTCCTTAACCAACGAAGGACATTAAAAATAGCGGTGCAATACGCTTTCTTCCTACGCTCCAAAGAAAACTCCTACTTTGCTAAACTTTTTTTGTCATTGAGTACTCGCAAGCGGGGTTTGACTGGATAGGGCCACGTTAAAACGCAGCTGCGTATGTGGCTGCGGGACCCCGAGGCCCAGGCTGAGGTGTTAATTCTATTTCCTGGGTCAGGAAATGCGTCAAGAGGTCAGGGGCCGCTTGAGAGAGAAATGCACTTTGTGGCCGGGCCAGAGCAGTGCTGAAGCAGGGCTCAGACAGGCTTAGGGCCAAGCTCGCTACAACACTGCTCACATAAAACGGGTCCACTTAGTTTCCAATAGCATCATTCCACATGTAAGAAACAAGAAAGACCTGTGCATTGTGTACCCACAGGCATACAAGACACCTGCAGTGCAAACAACAACAAAAATGGTGTTTTAGATGGCGAATAGTAACTCTTAACACAAGCTCTACAGTGAACCTGTTGTGTGCGTATACGGTGTGCGCTGTGTTGTCATTTCAGTTTGTCTCATTGTGCTTCCCTTCCTCCTGCTCTGCCATTTAAGTCAGCGTGCCTCATCTGGTTCACATCAGTGGCCCTCTAAGTCCTTGTCATTATTACTGCCCAATGCTGCCATGTGTTACCGCAATGGCATTAAAAGAATTGGGCCAACAGTGTTTGGTGTGCTGCTACAGGTAGGTCGAGAGGTTTCCATGGTTCACAGTCCATCAGTTTCATAAAAATGGATGAATTTTCACTGGTCTGCACCTGCAATGAGTCGAGGTAACCTGACTGTTACTGAACTGACATTGCATTCAAAGTGAATAGCAATTTTAGCTTAGTCTCCAATAGAACACACCTATCCATTCAACTATTAATTAACCATTATCCAACTGTATGTTTAGAATTGTTACACATACAAACTAATAAGAAATGCAAAAAATAAAATCTTAAAAAACAAAATCGTATCTTCAAAAAATAGCTATAACTCTTTATTTCAGAGCTAAGCAATTATACATTAAAACTATAACTTACATGACAGGTTAAATTATTTTTTTTCTGCAGTGTGTCAGTGGGACTTTGTGGCATGAGGACATCATTTCAACAGCCTCTCCATCTTCAACATGAACACTTTGCTAAAGTTCAAGTTGTTTTCGTTTTGATGAATATGCACAAATACAAAAGACCTTTTTGTAATTGTTTTTGTCCAGATGTAGCTCTGCTTACATCATTTACTGACTCAGTGTAACACATTTAACTGAAACTGGGCGTTGTTCCGGCTAAATGTGTATGTTCTTTAGGTGGAGGAAGAACAAAGGTTTGAACATGGGTCGAGCTTCCGTTAACTTGTGCGTGGGGACCTTTAATGGTTCCATCAAAAAAGGCCTTGATCAATACCAACCTCAACCCTATGGTTCAATCTCCAGATATACATGGATAGGCGGCTGGGGAGAACGGAGCGGAAGTTATGGCTGCTGCTGCTCTCAATTAGGGACAGAAAGGAACACACACACAAAAAGCCATAAATGTAGGGGTAATTATCTGCCAGATGATGAGGACTAAAAACAGGCAAGACCAAAGTGTGAAGTACAGAGGCGGCTGCCTGATCCTCCATATTATCAAAGACGCAACGTGGTCCACTGCCAGCAACCGGGGATCAAATGACTACAGGCTGCAGAGAGACTTTTTCTGTAGTCACGTACAAGCTGAAGAAGATAACCTGGCTTTTATTTACGCATCATACAATAACAGTAACACATATGCTGCATATGTTTGAGAAAGTGAACAAAATAAATTAAAAAACACATTAGGAGTGTCATTAACTTCTTTACTCCTAATGTTGCCCATGGGCAATTGGTTGCCTGACCAACACTACCTTCAACCAGCCAGGACAAACAACAGTAGTAAGAGCAGTGAAGGTCATAGAAGAGCAACACAGGAACTACACACTTTGTATTTACTGTGTTTACTCGGGAGGCAAGAGAGGCCCTAACCACAGGCTCAGGAATACAGACAGCTGAGCAGCTGTATGGCTTGAGCTCGCAGAAACATCAGCTGGCCTAAACAGCATGTCTCTGTCACTCTGCCGAGGGAAACCCAGGTGCATGGGCTAAACCCAACAATAAGACCAAGTCATCACTTGACGGAATGTCAATTGTTTGCAGACTGGAGTAGAGAGACGACTCAAACTTCCACAGGGGTGGATGCTGCTGCTATGCATGCAAGCTAATTCTGAGTTAAAAAAAAAACTTGAGAGCTCTTGAAGCCCCTTCAACTCCAACTGTGAACAGTCTGTGATCACCACTTGACAAACAAGCAGCCAAAGATTTACATAGATTAAGCTGTCCTAAGAAGTCAAGTCGATAGCTCTGGTAGACATTGACACTGTTTTGATGTCAAAATGAAAGAAAAGACATTGAACAAAACAGACAAAGCCTGCAACCTAGTCATAACAACATAAAAGAGCCAAGCAGGCAGATCAACACTATTTCAAGGTGTTTGTGTGGTAAAAGAGGGACTGCTGTCTCCAATATGCGACTGATGTCCCCTAAGTCAAATGAACAGGCTTGGAGCTATGCAAGCAATGCTGGGACTTTTTTTTACAGGTTCACAGAAAAACCTGTTAAACACATGGTGTAAAAGAGGTGTAAAAGAAATAGACAAAAAAACTGAAAAACAAGTCAGAGAAGAAACAGGGAAGCAGGTAGATTGACTTCAAAAGAGGAAACATAAGATAAAGTGTAGAAAGAGGGTGAGGCTGACAGTAGACAATGATCAGTGATGCACCGTGTGCATTGTAATTATGGATGGGAGGGTGGTGGTTTATAACTGGTTTTAACCACACACCGATTGAGATGTGTGTCATGAAAGAGATTAGACTGAGTGTGTGCAACAGAATGTATTTGGGGATGGTAAAAAAAATAGAATACCGATAAATGTAAGAAATTTCACGGGAAAACTACCAGAAACTGAAATTTGGTACTGATGCGAGAGAAAAAGCAACATTTATCTCACAGTATCAGCAGGGAAGGTGAGACGTAAAAATGGGCAGCTGGCAGATGTGGCTCCTCTACCTTTGCGACACTTTGATGTGATGAAATGATAAGGCATCAGCCACTGTGATTAGACATGAAAAGCTAAGATTGTTTGCGCTGTTTAATTCATGAGCGGTAATCAAGAAAAACAGGGGAAACTAAAATCGCGTAACCTATGATCCAGGCATCTTTGCACAGTCTGCAGTGAGTCATGCAAGAGTACGTGATCATTACATTTTCCTTCAGACCTTCAAATGAGTGTAACTACAGCCAAGTTGAAACTACCCATAATTCTTTGTCTTCCAAATACCAGAACCACACTATCCTCCGACTATGTATGAACGTCCCCCTCCGTTCCCCTTAAGCACCAGTGTCGAGCCTGCAGTTCTCTGTCTGGCCAAAGAGCGGATCACGTCTCCCTTTCAGCTGGGTGCTGAACCCGCACCTCTTCTCCCTCTCTTTATATTGGTCTGTGTGGAGCCGTTGGCAGCAGTTCAGCTGGCACAGCTTCTCACTTGATTAATGGCCCGAGTGTGAGACATTGAAGCGCTAAACTGTCCTCATGTTAATCAGCCAATTAATGCTGTGCAGAGCTGCATTACCTCTGCCCTGCCCATAATCAGTCCCTTTGCCTGTGAAGATACAGGCAGGATACGGAAAAGCTTACCGCAAGGCTGTATCATGTTGTACACTCAGTGCCTGACCCAAAAAGAGACGAAACGGTGGTGGAACAAAAAGGGGTTAAAGTTTGAAACCCAGAAAAACAGAGGCATTTTCTTACATTCTGCTTTGCTGATTCATCCGCACATAAAAAAAAAACCTTTTGGTGCAAAACAAAAGATAAATGAAAGTTGTCTATTTCTGTCCTGCACAGAGGACCCTCTTAAATCACTAATGCACCAAGGCTGTGGGTTTACAGTATGTGCCTTTTGTTAAGAAGTGATACCATAGTTCATCATTCACGTCAAGTGTGTCATATCCCATCACAGCATCCATCACTTATGCTGCATCTGACCTAACAACAGTGCCCCCTACTGTGAGGGAGGACTCCAGTTACAACCCATACAATAAGCGGATGGTAGTGAGGATGGCAGCAAATCTCAGCTGCTTATGGATCAAAGAGACTCTCTCTTGGAGGAATATTTAATTCCATCGTATGTTAGCAAAATGCAGAACGTTTGGACCAAATCTTGTAGCTAAATTTAGTTAAATGGATTGCCTTTTGAATATTAATCTTAATCTTACTAAGTGGTCGGTCCAATTTGCCAAAAAGCCAGACATTGGGCCATTACAGCGGACAGATTATTTTTGTTCAACTGTAAACATATCAACTGTGCAAACAAGACAAATTCCGGGCCAGCCATATCTACAGTCTCAGCCTGATAAGTTAACGCTCTTACTAATGAGGGCATTTCACTCCAGTTCCTGATTACCATTAACTGTGCACATAGTTAAGTACTTTCTATACAGCCTCACATACTGTGGGAAAACATATCAGTGAAAAGCTAAAAACACAGTGCTGGTCTGTGTGTGTGGTCACTTGTTTGAGGAGAAATAAACAGTCCTTTCCGCCATCAGCGGGCATTTGCGAGCAACTGCGAGGGTGCGACTGACATGACAAGCAGTTTGAAAGACTGTCAACAGTTTAGGTGGAGTTGAAAAAGAGGCATGCACATGTCGGCGTGTATGTTTGAGAGAATGTGAGTGTTTGGATTTTTGTCCACAGCTGCGTCTGACCACAAGGAGACTGGAATGATATGACTGGGCCTGAATTTTTTTTGTACCGCTTGGATGTGATAAGGAACAGGCGCTTATGAAGGCCTTTACTGTTCTCTTGAACTTGACAGCAGCCATCAGCACCTCTGGAATATTTGTATTTGCAGCAGTGACCCGTAGCAAAATCCAGCCCTTCATCTAGGCGGACTCATTCAACAAGCCTTTCAAATCAAAATGAGGACCTCAGAAGAAGACAGCACAGTGAGGCCCATCCCTGTGTGCAGCCACTTTTGTACCCACTCACTCACAGTATCGCCTTATATAGACATTAAATTTAAATTCTGGTTGAAGGTCAACTACCTAATTATCATGACATGTTCTGCTGGAGCCAGACCGACAGCGCTGATTTTGTAATGGATAACTAAACCCATGATTCATACTTCTGTGCAACATGTGTTCTGTTTCTTTGCCATATGATTAATCAACTAAAACAAATCTGTTAATTCAGTTTCTGTTTATTCTGTCTACTTAACATTGGTCAATGGGTCACAGGTTTCCTACTGCCTGCTTTTCTTAAAAGAAACGATTGTTTTTTTAGATTTACTAGAAAAAGTAGCGCTTTTCAGCCAATAAACTACATTTAAGATATCTTCTAGTGTGCTAATCCTATTTTTAGTTTCATACTTTTGATTGACAAGAAACAAAATATGGAAAAAAAAGATCTATATTCTATAGAGGCAAAACACCCAGCACGAGGCAGTTGGTGGTAAGCAGTGACAAAAGGCAGAAGTCAATAATTTATCCTCGACTTTCATTCTTGTCGACTGAAGCAAATGGGAGGAGACTGTATGAAAAGGGTAACAAAGTTCCTGTCAGAGTCTGTCCTCCTCTGCTGCCAGAGCTTTGCCCCTGAGACCAATCCCTCTCTCTGCCATGTTCTCTGTATGCTCTCGTCTCTCGATAGCGTCTCAAGTGAAAATGCAACGAGTTGGATTTTTGACAGGTTCCAACAGTAAGCTGTCAACCATATGTTGTATGAAAGTAACAGAAATTCCTCCCTGCTGGGATACGCTGGGAAGTGCTCGCATAGTTATAGACAGAAGTTGCAAATACAAATTCTTGTAATTCAAGAGACCAAAAATCTCTGCCACATTTTATAATTTGCATGAAGAGAATGATGTTGTCTTAAGGCTATGTTAGATTGTATTTTTTCGTCTATTAAATACAGAATATTTCATAAAGGACTTATGTCTTCAACACTGAAAGCAATTTCATGGTAAAGAGTCATTCTAACTGTGGCCTGGTGAAACTGGATCGCTATCGTTCCCTATCCATCCTGTCTCTTCAAAAGGATTTATTACAAGGGAAGCATACAGACAGAGCAAACACATGAAGGACCCCCTCCCTCCCCCAAATGGTACCACAAGCACAACTCAGACAACAGAAATGTTGTCTGGGCGAGTTCCACAAAGTAACACACATATGGGTATAACCACATATGTGAATACACCCAGCTGCTTATCATTTTCATACTGATTAAAGTTATGTGGGTGTAAAATGAATGGGTGCATGGCAGTGGTTACTTCCTACTGACTGAGTGACTGTACAGCAACATTAATAGTTTTCAGAGTAAAACACACGTGTTGGGGGTTGAGGTCTTCTGTGTGTTCGTGGCTGATGTGTTGGAGGCTTTCGGGTAGACATAATGCCACAGGGACGAGTGCATCATAAGTACTTGTTGAGTTGGGTCTGAATGATGATACAAGGTCTCTTTTATCACATGGCGAAAAGTCGTTTATGAGACAGGGAAAAATCAAATGCAGTTTTACCTTTACTTATAATCTAGGGAATGCATTAAACAGCACAAGCCTTAATGGCAGAAGCCGCATCAAAGCACCGTTAACTTATACAGCCACACTTAAAGTGGATACCTCATTTTCTTTATGGGCTGACGATGAAGTAATGTTCCCGCTGGCTCCTGGCTTACAGGAGTCTTGGTAATAAGTGAAAACAGTTATTAAGACAAAAGCATCAACAAAAAAAGAAAACAAAGTGCGGTTTCAGAATCCCTTTGTGATCCCAAGATAGAGGTTAGCTACAGAAGAAAAGACACTGCCTCGTGTCAACAGTAGAGACAGATACAGTTGAATGTATCAGAACCTGTATGTTCAAGCAGCATGCAACTGGAGACACAGCAATTACTATGCGAATAACTCCCATGCCATTTTATGTTTGAAGGTCTTCCTAACTAGCTGCAGTTTTTTTGGTGAAATGTAGACAGAGAAGATGAATTTAACCCTTCTTGTGACATTTTTTGTCAGTGAAGTTAAAAACGAATAGGTGCCATAGGTCGCAGGAAAGCCCTCTGAGAAAACCTTGTGATTTGGGGCAAAATTAATGAATCAGGTTTTAACCAAGAATTGGAGAATATGCAATGCACCAAAGGCTTGGGGAAATCCTTGGTGCTTGTTGGTAACCATTTTGCCCTTACAGCTAGAGCTTCTTGGTTTGAATCAAATTAGCATGCAGTTTTGGCTCACGAGCATGCCATAAACACAGAGGCTTTTGTTAATTATCCATGGATCTCAGTATTACAAAGAGTGTTCCCTACTTGCATTTGGATACGTTAGCTTTATAGAGAAAGGGTAAACTTGCTTGAGATAAAAAAATGTAAAATGTGCAAAAATCTGAGTTATTGTCTTGTCTGATGCCAGTAACATGATAGATACCTTCCTGAAATGATATTGAAAAATTATTACTCTAATCAAAATTGCAAAAACCAAGTCCACTTGATCACGGGTTAGTTATTATAAAACCAGACCAAAAGCTGTTTTTGTATGCACATGTACAATTATCCCTCCAGCAAAAAAACAGAAGCAGGAATGGCATAAAGGTTTGAGTCTAAAATGCTATAAAGTTTCATCTCTACAGAAGACAGTGGGATATTTAATGAAATTTGTTGTTCGCCTCTGTCACTGATTGTAATGAAATACAGTGCCACACATCAAACATGGTATGTTTTCATCTGACTAACATTAGTAACTCAAAAGACATTCTGCGTCAATGCTAAGTCACTGCTCTTTCTGTCATAATACTTTTACTTTCTTATTTTTATAATGGGTAATTTTGAGCTGCTCAACTTAACAAAAAACATTTGGGCTGAGGCTTGGCAATATACTACATCCACAGAATAGACATGCAAACCTCTGGCCCAAGTTTACTAATTTCCAGCAGAGCAAAAAGTTGATGACAAGCAAAGAGGGTCACTTCTAAAATGATTGCATCTTCAGCAAACCATTATCACTGTCCACAATCTGCTTCAGTTTGACATTTGTGTCAGGGGGACGGCTTGTCCTCTAGACATACAGGGGCCTCTAAGTTGATTGTCTCTATTCACCGATCCCTTTACCAAGCATCCTGGAGGTGCTGACATGCTACTATCTGTTTCAGTGGGAAAGCTGGTCCAGAATGCTCAATGGAAACTCAATCTGAGACACTGACAACACCAACAGAGCCAAACGGCATTCAAGTCGCTATTTAGAGCCACATTCAGATATTCACAAATACTGTCCGAACCTTCTGGCCGCAAATAACCAGACTCTTCAGACTTCACTTGCTAAAAACTTTGCCACAAGCTGTGATAAAACGGTCAGAAATATACATCATTTACCATTTCCTACTTAGTGTAACAACATTAACCTAGCATGGTTTCCACATGTGCATAATGTGCGTGAGGTGTAGTAAGGTTTGCTGGAGCCAGACATTGCTGAGGTGGGTGGTTTTCCTCTCTGACTCAAGACTTTATGGTGTCTGCATCACTTTGTACGGCACTGAAGCCCATCATCCCAGTGTTTTGTCAAAAACTAAAGGCTAATCAGGGAGGTGTTGAGGAAGGGCTACACCTGCCCATCAGTCAGTCTGGTTCATCCCCTCAGGTGAAGGCAGGCAACTCCATTATGATGAGGTAGGTTTGCCCAAGCAAGCTGTGACACTGAAAGCTCAAAGAGACACCTTGCGTGTGAGTAGAAGTGCATCTCTTTACTGTGATCTTCAAAAAAGGTGACAACATGTTGTGGGCAACTCTATTGAGAAGCCCTGTTTTCCTCTTCGTTTGAAGTTTTTCATTGACTATACATTACACAACCTGGTAATGTACGGATTAGTAGGAAAGTTGTACTGCTAAAACGCCCTACATATATTTCATTGGAGAACTGTTGTCGCTTTCCAACACTTTTTTTTTTTACAAATAAACTTTTTTAAGTTTGTGCCGTACCGTCCCCTCACTACGATTGAAATGTACAAATGTTGCATTACAGACAACTGGTTTTAGAAACTTGAATTTAACATGAATAACGGAAGCAGATTGTTATCAGTGCTGCTTTGGCACTTTATTTGTGTAAATGGCACCGAAGATTTCTTGGCCACGCAACCCATTTATGCCTGCTTTCCCTTGACCATCACCTTTGGGGGTATTTAATAGGTGGATTAACCCTTCATTACTCTATCAGAGAAAAGCATCTGTCTCCCATCTGAGGCTGCAAGAGGCCCAGTTGCACAGTTTGAAATGGATTGGAACCCAGTGGTTGACAAAGACAAAGGGCTTTAAGGAAATTAACTATTTAGCAGGTCTGTCTACTTAAATATTCATTTAAATCTAGCAAAAAAGGAGATACCCATCAATTCCTTGGTAGAGACCATCAAAACAAAACTATCAATGTCAAAGATCAGCTCGCCATTTTGTTTTAACTAAGCTCCTAGAAAATGAAATCATACGAGCAGCATCTGCACTAAGGAAGGGATGAGAAAAATGGGCCCATTAATCCAAAATTCTGATTTCTTTGACCTCTTACTCCTAATAAAAAAAACCCAAAAGCACATAATTCTTTGACATACATTTTTAACTGTAACTTAAAGTACGCAGGCTAGTGGATCTGATATGACAAGCTGAATTCAATCTGCAGAGACTCAATCTTTGAAGATATCACTAAGGCTTTCCACACAAGAAAAACAAATACAATTCAGGCTCAATATTGGGGCTATTTCAAAATCTATCAACTGCAATTCATCAAATGGACATCAAATGACGGGGGGTAATTTATACGCAGAATGAAAATAAACTGCACATAATGGAAAGCACTGTCATCATGCTAGAGGTATTCTGTTGAAGCCATATCTTCTGACGTTACTGCTCAGCAGGGAACAGGCACAAATCCAGTGGAAGGGTTTTACTTTCTTTGAAGACTTCAATGGTTGGTGGTGCTTTAGTGGCTATGAGGTCTTGTTACAACTAATAGTTCTCTCAAGAGGTACCATGCCCTGTGAGGTACCCCCAACTACAACGAGGGGAGCCCTATCCTTGAAAATTATTGTGGCAGCCTCGACCGTGGAGGCCCAGCAATTCTGCCGCCAACCCAGCCTGAGGCAGACAACCACACTTAATGTGCTGCTGACGGACCACTATCTACACCTTCAGTCTGCCTACACCAACCATGGAAACATCTACATAGTCAGCAAAGATCACCATAGTCAATGTCAACCATCTTAGGACAAAGTGGAGCATATCGAATGTACACTTAAAGCTACAGAAAACAGTGTCTAATTACAGTCTATAGCAATGACATACTAAGAGCCTTTGGAAAACTTGTCAAGTACAGATTAATAGAACTTGAATAAGTAACATCGACAAAAATAACCATAGTAAAAAATATTTCCCTAAAGCAGCTTATAGCTACACATTTTTCCAAACATGCTTACTTCAGGCCTTAATACACTGGTTGTAAGATTGACAACTTTGCATGCACTACTCTAGATATGTCCCAAGGGAGTATTTAATATTTTTTAAAAACACAGGGGAATTTCCAGACATGATACACATCAAATGCATACAGCAGCACACAAATCTGACCTCCAGATACTTAGGTAAATATAATTAACACAATGACTGCTGCTGAGAACAGTATAAAGATAGAAATCAGAGATAAAGATATCAGCTGCAGAAACAAGCCTGCATTGTACTACAGTATGTTTGAAAGAGTAGGGTGTGGTGTCATTGAAGTTTAAGAACGCATGATCTTCCATTAAATTTAAGGGGTTTCAAAGATTTAGCAGTATCTGTACCACCTTTAAAACGGGTTGATGACTACGGCACATAATTAGTTACTCAAAGTTAGTTACTCATCTGTCCTGCTGTCATAGTTTGTTGTCAAAACGCCAAAACATAGGATTTCTTTAAAAGGGTATGTAATAACAGACCTTGGTTTCCAATAGATCTGAGATTAATTTTAAACATTTGCAGCAAATTGAAAAAGTTCAAACAGTGCATCAAACAAATCAGAATGTTCTGATAAGACAAAACAGTCTGCATAACCTGACCCTGTGTTCAGCCATGTACCCCTGAGGCTGAAGGTTAGGATCAAGATGAACTCAAGAAGGAAACATGCAGAAGGGTGAATAATGCATGCCTGCACAGCACAAAGGGAAGGGTGTAGCTTCAGTGGCGGGAGAGGATGGGCTGGGGGCTTGTGGGGGCTCGCTTATGCGTGCCAGCCTGAAGACAGCTCACCACAGGAGATACACAGACACAAAAGAAAATCCTCGGTCATCATCAAAAACAGACACGACACGAGGCATCCTCAAAACAAACCATCTAATATTTTCTTCAAAACAAACACGCGAGCAGGCGTGGTATGGCTTACACTGTAGCCACTGTCAAAACAGTCGAGCACTACTTATTTGACAGTGAAAGGCCGTATTGGGTGATGTTTACACTGCTGGGGATCTCAGGCTTTCTTGGGGTGTTTTGGGCCCCAGCCTGCACCTCTAATCTGACCCAATTATCCAATTAGCTGAAGTAGTGGCCAAACTGGAAGGTGATGATGGCAAGAACACCTGCAGTGTCTGGGCCTGGTGTGGGGCCCAGGGGACCTTAAGACCCTTCAACTACCTACTTCTATCCTGCCTTGCAGGAACAGAGGGAACTCTGTAGTGATAAATGTAGTATGGCTATAAACAGTCTGAGATATTTCTTAGTTCTCTACAGTATATATCCACTTTTTTGCCTGAACACCTCCACACAGGCTTTATGACAGTCTGTGTAGCAAAACAGAAGCGTAAGCAAAAGAAATACTCTTAAATGATTTTAACTGCCAATCACATATCTTTGCTGCTTTACCTGATGGTCCTCTCTCACTAAAAGCCTGAAATGACAGTAACAAAGTTTTTGACTGCAGTGAGAAACTCTATATCTTGACTTGCCATTGTTACGTGACTCCAAGTGCTTACATCTTTCTTTTCATTTCCTAAGTCGAGAAACATTTTGAAAAGAAACCACAACATTGCTGTTTGCCCTACGGGCACGTCCCAGTGGGACAAAGAGCAGCCTTGGCTTTTGACAGCTCCACTGAATGTCTGGCTGCCACTTTCAAGGGGAAAGCATTTTTCGCTCCCTTAAGACATTTTCCTCCTTTTCTCAAGGTAATTTGACAGTTGTGTGGTCACATACTTGCACACTCCTCTTTAGATGCAAAGAATTAAGGGATTAGGGTGGAACAGCAGAATCCATAGGAAGCTATCTTCACAGGACTCATTCTCTGCTTTGATTTGTTCGGCAAGATGTTGTGTGAGTTTTCATATAAAAGACATCTAGCTTTGATCCTAACCAACAACACTGATGCACCAGTTATTTAAGATGAAAAGAAAAAAAATAGATTAAAAAAAAGAAAAACCCTGGCAGCAGATCTGACGGTATGACGTTTTCTCTACATTTCTTTCTTTATTCGGGATTATGAAAAACAAACAGATAACCCAAGTGTTCAGATCAGTTACACACCGGTGAGGGTGTGTCTTTGACAAATAGAACTGACAACCCTGGTCATGTTAGTTTGTTGCACAGAGGTGCAGACTACAGCCACAGTGGTAGTGCAACAGGTAATTATGTGTCACACATGACATCCCTTGTGCTTCTGTGTGGCTATAATTAAACTGAGGAAATGGCATTCTTCTACAGAAAAGAAACATTGTCGAACATTGTAGAGAATATACTTTTCATACCAGACAAGCAGAGGGAGACACTAGTTCACTTTGCTAATGTTTATCCTATTTTCATTTAAATGAAAAATGGAGCCCTTGCATGACTTTGTCTTACAACCAACATCAAAGTCTAGCTCACTTGAAGACATGTGGCTAATTTGTCTAAAACAATAATCCCATCTTCAACTCCTGTCAATTAAGACGGTGATGACACACACCACATAGCCACAGAGGATAGGGGGTAAAATGCATCTGATTTGTGTGGAGGCTTGAGCTCACATACCAGCTACCAGCCACAAGAAAGGAGTTCTTGGTCTCAAACAGAGAAAGCATTGATGAATTTCAACCAAAGAAACACAAGACCATTCGTGAAAACAGAGAAATGTTGAAGTAATATTCCTCCAGGATCTCTTTACATTTTTACTGTATATTTATCTGCAGAAACCATATGAAACATTCAGAAAATACCAGATAATAAACAAAATAAAACACATGGATGATGCAACATGAACTCTGAAGACATAACTGCAAAATCGTATAATGTATCTTAAAAAGTGACATGCTTAATTTGTTACATTTTTTTCTATTGTGGTTTGTTTTTCGCTTTTAAAAAAATGCTCAAACTGACCTACTTGGAAATGTTACACACCTTCTGAAAAACATTATCTTTTTCAAATTGACAGGGGCTGTGATTAAACTCATTTTCTCCAGCTTTTCACACCTGATTGATTGACAACAAAATTTAGGCTGAATTGGCTTTGAACTTTATCCATACTCCATCTTTACTGTATGGTTGAAACTAGACCTGCGTGGAGGAAACCAGGAGAGCGGCACTGAAAGATAAATAAGATCATGTCTATGAAATATGAAGCCATGTTGTAGTCTAACCTCGGGCTGAGTTGGTGGAGAAAATGAAGAGTGACGGGATCATGTGAGGGTGGGCCCACAGATTAAGGAACACCCAGGGTATGAATAGCAGCTACCACCTCTTACATCACTCAGCACTCTGAAAGTCTTAGAGCTGGAGACTGGACTGCTCTCATCAGCATGAGAGACAGGGGACATTTTTCAAATACCTGAAGTATATTTACACACCTGCTCAGTGCACGGGAGAGGTGCACGACAATGGTTCAGGCCACAAAAGAAACCATAACATTTTTTTTGACCAATGGACTGACTGACACTATTCAGACCTGACAGAACAACATAACATTGTGTAAACATTTGCACTTTTGTATCCATAGACATAAGCCCTCGAGGTGAAGCAAGGGGATGAGGGGCTGACGGCACCTTGTGAATTTGACGGAAGCAAGTTCACGTCCAGGACATGTAGTGTTAAGTTAACACAGAAAGCATTAATACATAAATGGTGTTTGTGTGGCTTGGTGGGGCACTTCGTTGTCATTGTAAAACACTGTAGACAGCATGCAGATGATGCCTGCTGAGGGTAGACTTGGACAGGTGGAGGGGTTGCCCCAAGGGCAGGAACCTGCAGTGTAATTACAGCCGTTGCCAAATTACAGGCCAAAGACACAACTAAACAGAGTTCAATCCTGGGCTGACAGAGAGGTCACCCATTATTATACTAATATTCTTAAGGCATGGAGCAAATTCCGACGTACAATGTCAACCTGAGACAGCAGAGGGAGGGAGGCCCTACTTATTTTAAGCATTCAAAGTGTCTAGGCACACTAGCTCCCCTTTGTTTATAGCTTCAGAAAAGCTTTCAGTGGGGAAATAATAACAGCGTTATAGCTGGCTCAGTGCATTTTTGAGATGTGTAGCAAAACAGGAATGTAGAGTGGTTAAAAAATGTTTATGTGCTGGCTCTTACAGCATTTGCAAGAACAAAGGCAACGGTGAGGAGGAGGAATCTGTGTGTCTGTCAATAATAATAATAATAATGATAAAATAATGATAATAATAAAACTCCATTCTCTAACTGCATGGGTTTAATGCAATTGCATAATATACTGTAGGCAGATGAGGTGTGCAGCAAACCCAAGACAAAACTAAGACGCGTACACACTGAAACAGACATGCAAGGCCCTGTTTGGCCCGGTTCTGAGGAAAACTGACCTGGTTGATTGAATTGGCAGCGCAAGAGGCCAGACCCGTTCCCAGAGAAGACACGAAGAAGACCAGTGGATCAAAGGTCACTGGAGCCATTGCGTAGCCAGCTGCTGCAGTTGTAACCACCAATGCTGAAACCATCGAGCAGGAATATTAGAAGATGTTTTAAGTGTTTCTTTGGATTTTTTTTTAAAGTAACATATAAAACGACAATTATTTCTATCCTTGTTATTTTCAGTTGCCTAATTTACTAAAAAAACGGCAGTTGGAATTCACTACTCTGATCACGGACTGATCGCATGATCAGTCTTTTGAAACACTGAAGCGCGTGTAACTGAACAAAATGTTTTCACAAGACAGTGGGAAAATCAGTAAAATTTACTTATTTTACTTATCCACTGATCTGTGTCCTCAGTAAGCATCTCTGAGTGTTTCTCCACAAACAGAGCTAAAGAAACAAGACCCTGAAGACACATTCAGGATGCATTTGTGTGCTTTCACACCTACACTTTTCCAACGCTGTGTTTGGGAATTACTCGGCATACAAATCACCTCTGAAACAGTAGATTATTATGTACATCTGGTTTCCTGTCAAACTAGCACAAGCATGAGACAACAATGCCTATTCACACTGCAACTAAACTCAATGGCACTATTATTTTCTCGTACTTGCAGAGGTCTCATCTGTATATGATTACTGAGGGAGTGGTTGGTATGACTATAAATTATATCATTTTATTTGCTTCATCCATTTGTCCCATCTTACTGACTAGATGCTCTCATCGTTTAACAGAAGTATGTAAATATGATTGCATTTTGGGAACTTATTATCAATCAGTCTAAACATTTTTGTAAATATTAAATACCATAATTTCAGTGTCAACATTTTCTCTGTACTATACCTGTAAGTTTGATTTTGGCCAGTCTGGCATAGATATCCGGTAAGTCACCCACATTAACCCTCAGCTGTTTCCACTGCCTGTCCAGGCGTGCTTCCCTCGCCTCGTCTGTCTCCACATTTATATGTGGATTCTCATTTGAGAGTGTACGGGACAAAGAATCCTTCTGTGTTGCTACATCAGCTGTAGAGGGGTTCACTTCAGGTTGCGTCTTACAGATGACACCATCCGCCTGTGGCGCAGGGCCTGTGACCACAGGACCTATAGTTGGTATTCTCTCCACCTGCCTGTCTACGCTGTCGTCTCTCTCATCCTCAATGGTCAGGATCGATGTCTGCTTTGGGTTAGCACGTTGATGGAGCTCACTGTTGTTCTTTGCAACATACTGAAAAGAAAACATATGATTAACAGGATAATTTACTGTTTATACAACAAAACTAAAAAATATTGAAAAACACTCGTATATAGGGGAGGCATTCAGTAATAATAGCAAATTAACTGAAAAAAATAAAACAAAAAGTTATTAGGCCCAGTGAAAATCACCTGGCGCTTAAGGAAGCAGAGATGCTGATATGTCGACCAGGTTGATGGATCTCTTCTGTGCAGCTGAATGAGGCCACGAGCAGTCGGGTTACATCGAGGGACATTTTGAACCAGTTTCTGTTTCACACTTGCACCAACCAAGCCTGAAAGACACACAAGACAAAAGGTGTCACAGCTGCACAGTAACAAAACAATGCACGCATTCTTCACAACTTCAACTTAAGTGCCAAACTACTTAAGTGATAAAACTGTGCATGAAAACAAAAATATAATGCAATAAAATAAAATGGCCTAACATAAGTCCCAAACACAAACTGTGTTATTCTGATAAGCTGCTATACATCACACAGTCGTATATGATAAAAAATCTGAACAGTGGCAAATTCGTTCTGCAGCACAACAAACTCCACACACACAAATTGTCATTAAGATCCTCAGAGCCCAGACAGAGAGCCTATGTCCACAGTGTATCAAATGACAAATGATCAATTATTCAATTATAAATAAAACAGATGTTCTGTCGTATCAACGAGCAATAAATATATACAATTGTATTGCACAGGTTTTGATGTAACTGTTATGGTCCCAGTTATTTATAATAAAACAACCATCATGTACCAAAATTAAAGCACATTAAATTACTGGCAACACTCCACTTTAATGCAATGAAGACAAACATTATACAAGTGTTAGCATTGTTTTTGTCATACAAAACTGTCATATAACCATTATTAATCAGTTACTTCATAAGCCAGCCTCTCTTGTTGTCTGAAAACACACATTAATACTAACACTGCAGGACCGCTGCAGCAATTGTGCGATATATATCGAGCTGACTCCTGTCTAAGGTCAATGCTAGCCTCTTGCAAAACATCATTGCGGTTAGCTTTATGCTAAGTTAGCCAACTAGCTTCCGCCTTAGCTTTAATGACTGTTTCGGAAAGGGGAAAATAAATTTAAAATGCATCGACGCCTTAGACAAAACTCATCACTGTCATGTGGCGTTACCTGAAAGTCTGCTACATGGCGCTTTATACATGTTCTCCGATCATAGAGCCGGCTCACGTTTCGACCCCTTCACAAACAGCGAGCCGCCATTTTGACCTCGTAGTAAGTGAAAACACTTCCGGGTCGTGAAAGCAGGTGGTCTGTGAGCAGCAGGCACCGCAAAAAGCAGTGGATGCTTTTTCTTTTGGTTTCTGTTTCTTAATTAGCTGATTATTTTTACAGTTACTTGTAATAACACGTCTGTATTTTGTATATTGAAAAGGTTTAAACTGTGTCACTGTGGTTAATGGCAGTTTCACTGTGATTTTCAATTTATGCACAAAACGTAAAAAAAAAGTATAAACGGTATCAATATTATAATGACTATTTACAATCAGAAGTAACAATTACAATAGTGGTCTTGCATTGGTTGCTTTATTTAATTAAAAGAAATAATAATTATAATCCACCACTGTTGTGAATTAATAGATTAACTACGATAAATATTATCTTTAAATTATCCTTAATGTTTTTATATGGGCATTAGAACAGTAAAATGTGAGATTTAATTAGAAAACATTTCAAAAGTGCCAGAATAACTAATAATTTTATTCTGTATGTTGACATTGTGAAAATGTGTACTTTCACAGACTCGTTAAGTGAATGATATGACATGTTGTGTACTGCACTGTGGAATGCAGTTAATTTCCCCATGTGGGACTATTAATGGTGTTTCTTCTTTCTTTATTATGGTAATTGTAATAAGTGGTTACTATGCAATTTTTAGAGAAATCTGAAGTTTGAAATTTTAAAATAGTTTTTTTTGTGGTGTTGTATCATGGTTAACATGGATACAATAGAGAAACAGCTTTTGTATCTGTTTTCAAAATTATTATTTCAGTGTAGAAAACCCCTTTTCCCCATTCCAATCAGCTGTGATTGCATGGCTATGAATGCTTTTTTTAAATTTACAGATTCAGAGGTTGAGTCTGTTCAGCTGCATTGCAGCATTGTGTAACATAATGTGTTCACTCATAACAAACACCAGTTGGAGTTTTATGTTTTGGGAAGTCAGTGTGTCGTTGGCCAATAAATCTTTGTTGAAGATGGGTTTCATTTAATTCGAAATTGCCGTCTAATTCAATGTCTGGCCTTTTGCCTCCCGCCCTTGTGTGTCCTCTGACTAGCCCTGCTGTTTGGGCTGTTATTTATGTGTATGATCATCTTGTTGGCCCTGGCTGCCATGGCCAACAAGATGGAAACCTCCTGATTAATACCCTCTTCACCCGTTTCTCTTTGCAGCCTGGGTTTATACAAACAAAGACAATAAACTGGTATGATTATCTGCTTCACTGCAGTGTTTCATTTCCTTGAACAATAACACATTACGGACCCAGGATGATGATTATTATGTGGAGCTGACTGGAGAGATCATATTCAATGTAAAAGATAAACATTCCTTGTTGTTCATCTGCTAGTCTAATGTCAAGAAAATCTAATTTTGCACTGGCCATGGACTTGTGGTTTATCATTTGGTATTTAGTGTACATAGAGGCATGTGGCATTTTTTGGTCTTATGAATGGGCAAGATGCAAATATCCTTTCTCGTCACAGTCATTGTCAATGAACTCAAAACCCGCCGCAGTTCACGCCGAGCATCCAATTCCCCTGATTCATCTCATTCACCCCACTCCACTGCCAGCTCCTCCTCCCCTGCCAAGATTACATGGTGTAATCTTCATGCTCGATCAAGATGCAGGACCTGATGAATGCCAACGATACACACAAGGCCATCCAGCGCACATGCAGCACAAGAGCACCTTTATTGCAGGAGATAACCGTTTTGTGCTCTTGTACACAATTTCTCTCTGCACTGACCCGGTCAACCTCTATAGGGTTGAGTTTTGATGTGAGTGTTGAAATGGAGGTTTGTTACTCAGTTATTACTTTACAGCGTATTTCTTATTTCTCCTGTGCTGCAATACAATTTTCCACGTCTCCTTTGTTTTCCTTCTACAGGGCTGTAGGATCAATCCTGCCAAGTTTATGGCTGTCTGAGGCAAACCATTATCTTTTCTACAGCAATGAGCAGCCCACCACTGCTGATGACTGACTTCTTTAACTTCTTCACCGTTGCTGACTATTAGTCTGGCAGCTTAGGCTAATGTATCGTCTTTTCTTTTATTAATATATAGTTTACTAATAAATCTTTGCTTTAAAAGTAAAAGCTAACTTAAATTGAATACTGGAGTAACCTAAGATACAGTGGCTCTATTTTAGGGTAGGTTTTTGTGATTAGTTCTCAATTCAGGAAGCTCCACTTGTTCAGATATTTGCATGATTTACTCCAGTGGGTAAAGACAAAGCCCAACATGCCCTTAATGCCTTCGATCCATAAGGTGGGCCAGAAGACAGGACCTAAGGAACAGATGGGCAAAGTGGAATGGAATGGCTCAGTAACAATAGAAGGGGATTGTGGGGTCTGTTCAACCCGAAGGGGTCTTTCAAAAGGACCTTTACAGTCATTCGACCTCTGGTGGTGGTCTCAGTATGGGGGCCCTTATAGCGCTGCTTTCACTGCATTATAAGAAACTGGAAATGGTTGGAAACATCCTCTCCAGAGAGCAACAAAGACACAAAGGGACTTAAGGCTGGAATTGTGTGAGAGTGATGACATAGTAGTTTATCAGCGTAGAAGTAGGCTGATGTCAGCCAACCAGGGAATTTTAGACCTGTTGTGGCGTAATGGGACTTTCAGTATGTTTTTGGGTGCAATTAGCACTCACAAACAACCATGAAATAATAAAAAAAGTAGTATTACTGAACACAACAATGCATGCATAGATAAGACTCTTTGTTTTGTTTTAAATCATATTTGTCTTATGACTGCTTAAAACCCTTTGTTTGCAAAATGGCATCATTTACATTCAAGGAAGGGGAGGTAAAGAAAAACAATTCTGAAGTGGATAGCTGATGTCAGTGAGGCTGATGGACCAGAGCCATGTTAAGATCCCTGGCTGTCTGGTTTAATGCCCAGCTGGTGTGGCATAAGGAAAAACAGGTCCCTTTTGCAATTTCAAGGGTTACTCGGTTTTCTATTGAAACCACAGCTCCTTGGTACTCAGTGGTGAAAAGGTGACATGTTGAATCAATTGGAGGTAGCGTGGGCCCCAGGTTGTGTAAGCAAAGTGCTGAAGGGTCATTAATAGACAGTAATGAGAAAGGCCTTGTTACTCCATGCAAACAGGCCGCCACCCACATATGGCGCTCACTCAAAGGGCCAAACCATTTTTTATTCTAGTTTTACATCTCTCACACTGGGGAACACACTAAGCGTCTATAATGAGACCCCCCCCAGTAAACGGCCTGGTGAAATAACGGAGGCCTCCCCAGCCTGTCATCGCCCGAGTTCATCTGCTCTGATTTACAAGCACTGTCCCAGAGGCTTTAGTGCCATCACTAATCCCACAGGGATGACCATCTGAACGGCAGTGGAGTCAGACTGTCTAAAAAAAACAAAAAAAAAACCAGAATGAGGCAGACAGGGCCACATAACTCCAAGCAGAAACAGATGCAGAGATGCCTTCCTGTTTATAATTGATTTTCAAGGGCAGCATCTTGTTGTCAGAGGCTGTCTAACGAGCCTCGGCCTGGCGCCCTGTTGCTCGTCAACCAAGGGGTGTCAGATGGAGCACCCGTTCACCACCCTACCTCCCGACTGGGATAGCAGCCTGCTGGAATACTTACATCACAGATGGAATTCCGCTGTGGGACAGACTTTCGTTCCTGTTCTGCCGATTTCTTTTTAAAGGTATTCTGAGTCAGCAAAGCATCCAAACATTTTTGAGCAGGACTGCTGTCGTCCTCAGCTGCTGGCCCCAGGCCTGCCCTCTCTCCACTGAAAACAGGTATTCTCAGGCCCCATGGCCGCCAATGTTTACGTCTGAGATCCCGGGTGTCTTTGTGGGCCTCCGAGGCTAAGCCTCTAATTGGCCATGGCTCATCAATCACACAGAGCAACCCTTTTCACCCAAAGTCTCATCCAAGCGGCAAGGGAAATGAGACCCATGGAATGGACTCTATGCCTCCCAAAGGCCTAAAAGTAGGCTTTCTGAGGGGAGAGCGGTTTGTGAGAAAGCCACGCTCCCTCCAAGTTTATGTCAGGGAATGTATGCGTCTCTCCTTTGTGTTTTTCTACATGCATCGACCACTTCCCCTAACAGCAAACTACCAAAAAATATATAATATATATATATATATATAGATGTTTAGATTGCCATACATTAGGGTTAGAGTTTAGATCGAATCTCATTACAACAGGAAAACAGACAAACATCTGGCTTCACTTTCTTCCTTCCCCGCTGTTTTTTTCTTGAACGTGACCTCGCTGTGATTTATTGAGCGGGGCGAGAACAAGACCATCTCGTTCATTCAGTTTTATTGTTGCGGCTCGGCTGGCAGCGTCGAAACAAGTGGTCGGAGAGCCGTTCTCATTTTGGACTGGACAAGGTGCTACGTTGTGCGCGGTGACTATAATCCAGCAGCATGCTCCAGACAGGGTCACGGGGGTCACAGCTCCTCAGCCATTATTTGGTTTGGCTGAACTTTCAATGTCCAGGATTTGGACACGACATCACGTGGAGTCCACAAATTAGTCGAAAAGAATAAAGTCCACATATAAACTGCATATGCGGTTTCTGGGTTTACAGGAAAGTCTTCACATTGTTTCACATCCAGAGACAGGATTCATAATACCCAGTGTGTTTTTTCCATTAGTATGGGTGTGTTATTTATTCATCCCCCTTCCCTTCAAACCTTCTCGAAATGCTATTCATTCATTCGTTTTCCACAACAAGTCAAGTCACCCTGATCTTTGTCTGCGGAATGCCCGGGGCGATGGACGTCACGGAGGTTTGGTGAAGATCAAGTCTGACGAGAACCACAAACAAATCTGGGTTCTTGTGGTTCCGTTTGGCCCTATCATGAGCACAGACACACACAGTGAAAGGAACTGGAGCCCGGTCCATGTCCAATTCTCTTCAGTAACCGAGAGTAATCAGCTGTGTCATCCTCACCATAAATCTCCAAGTATGGCAGCGGCTTCCAGACCAGATGGGAATAGGCCTCATTGAGCTGCACTTGCCTCCATGTCATAAATCCATGGCCGCCTTCACTGGATCAGTTTCCTGCCTTGTGTGCATCTCCGAACAGAGGAGGACATGGGGAGGCGAAGATATTACGAGACCGCAGTCTCCTGAAGGAGTCAATTTGCAGAATGTCTCTTCCTCCCTGCTGAAATAATGTAGGGTTGTGAGGCAATGATTTACCATCAGATGCAGATTTGCAGCCCGGTCCCTGTAGTTGGAGGAGGTCTGGGAATCAATGGGAAAAACATGTGCCCCCTTAGGTCGACGATGCCTTTTTTAAACAACCGTTCCTCAAAAGGACCAGATAAGCACAATCCCGCTTTTCTCTTTTTTTCTTTCTTTAGGTTTTCATGGCAACCAACCTAATAGGAGCATTACTGCCACCGACTGGACTGGAGTGTAGAACAGGTAGATATTGGACACAATCCCGCTTTTGTTTTCCCAAGAGAACGTGGAAAACAAGAATGCATATCTGTCCATTTGAACCCCGTTACCTGTGAAGACAAATCAATACAATACCATTAATTTTATTCTTATGAATGAAATGTCACCAGTCTGACATGACGTATATTCAGCTGGAAATTAATTTCCAATTAAAAAACTTTTAACCTTCTCTTGTACAAGTGTCAAAGACAAAATGCAATTAAATGTCATCTTCTAAGTCCACACTCTCTTTCTGACATAGGTTAAAACATAGTGACTCCTGATCTTCTCAGAATCTTGAAAAGTGACCCTGCCATACAAATTGGCTTGAACTCTTTGTATAATTAACTTCTCCTGCCCCATTGCTTTACACTTTCTGTAATGACGTCCAACTTTCACACAGTCTCTGAGTAAAATGTTCTACTCCCCGGCCCAAACCAGCTAATTTTATGCACCTCAAGGCCAGAGGAGCTCTTTTGTGACTGCGGGTCATCGTGCATGGCTGGTTGTATGACAGAGCCGTAATAGCTGGAGTCTGTGAGGCCTTTGAGGAGGAATTATATGGAACCATCCCGGATGCTACTTTTCCCTTTGGAGACAAAGATGTTCCATGTAACCATGACATTTTCAGAAGAGGTCACTTCCCCAACAACCAACCAGCGAAGAGTGATCCGGCTGCACTCTCCAAAAAAAACAATAATTCTTTATTTTATTATTAAAACCAAACTCAATGTCCAGTTTTTCTAACGTCCAATTTATTTTTTTTGCATTTTTTTTTCCAGCAACAACAAACATATGTGCACATGCTGGTGTTACGTGTTCAGTGCAGGGGGAGAAGTGGCAAACAGGTGGTTAAAATCAACCTTCCGTCTGTGCTCTGTCTCCTCCTAATTTTTATTGTCCTGGTGTAGTAAACGAATGCGCCTGCTGACCACGGTCCAGGCTCACAGTGGAAAGCCTCTTATTCCATTTATAACAGCCCTGGGTGGGCAGTAAAAGAGACAGGAGTCCATTTTGTAATTACACACTGACGTCATGCTCACGGTCAGAAAATATGACCAACTGTAAAAATTAATGGAATCACTTCTAATTCTTCTGGGAAGTGAAACTAATTGCGTTGCAGTAACTCAAACGAGTTCAGCTTCAGTGGCGACAGGATCAGTTTGGCCTGTGGAATATATTTATCCAATGGTGAACCTCCTTATGCATTTGACTTTACACTCTTATAAAGTGTATATGCTATTTGTAAAGCGTGGCACAAACCACGGCATGATGTGAAAAACACAACTGTCACTTCCTCATTCCCCATTCAAATCTGCTATTTGGTTGAAAATAATCATCTTCTTGAAGGTCTTTGTCTTTCAAAAGTCCTCTAGCTTCATTCCGTCTTGTTTACAGAGCCTTAAAGCTTTCATTAGGCCAAATTCCTGACTCTCTGCTATAAACTACCAATTGCCTGATGTTATGGGATACATGTCTCCACACTTAAGACATTTACATGTGTTCTTTAGTGCCGTGTCTGGTGTGAATGTGAGTGTTTGTGCACCTGAAGTGTAATGCATGCGCCGCGTTTACCATAGGAGCCTGTGTGTGTATGTGTGAGTGAGTATGTGAGTGTGTAGGATGCTTGTTTGAAACTTTAGCTGGGGGCCAGTTGGATTCATGAAGGGCCTCTTTCATGTCCCCTTGCCATCCGGTGTCTGACTTGAATCGTGCTGCCTGAATCAAGTGCTTCCTTATGCCAAATGTTTACTTGGCATATCAAACGGGGTCTTTCTGGAAAGGGGCAAGCAGCGCTGACAATGTGCGGCCCAGAGGTGTTTTGGTGTCACTCAAACGCCTGCGGCTTTGAAAGGAAAACAGACAGTGTCATTCTGTTTTTCCTCCTTCCTTCCTTCCCACACCTGATCCCACCCGGAGTCTCATCTGACATCATCTAAAGACTCAGCAGAAATCCACATGAAATATGGATTATAACGAATCACGTTGATTTATATATATTATTTCTTTACCAACTTCTCTATGAACATTTCTGCCAGGTGGAATAGTCATCAGCTGGACAGTTACTCTGGCGGTAGGAAGACCGGAGGAACTGATGGACATTCCGTATTCAGGAAAACTGAAATATAGGACCTTTTCGCGACGCTTCCTTGCGCCGCAAATCTACGTTTAATGACCAGCGATCTTGCAAAAAACAACATGCGGAAATAGATGCTGTCTGCAAGTTGGAGTGAAGTACGCAGGGAGACGTCCAGATGGTGGAGGGAGAAGGAACTCTGCACCTTCACCACGGAGCAGAAGGTGCAGGGCAGAGAGTTGCAGTTAACAATGTCTGTTGTCCAGATTCAGGTGTGTGTGTGTGTGTGTGTGTGTGTGTGTGTGTGTGTGTGTGTGTGCGTGCACACGTGCACTTTGAAGGGCATATAAATACTGTCAGACTAATCTGATTTAAGCTAAAATGGAAAACATGTTTTGAACCCTCAATGAAAAGCAGCTGTGTGCTGGATGTGGAAGCCAGGTTGGGAAGCCATCTTTTCTCTCGGTTTGTGTGTGTGTGTGTGTGTGGTCCAGGTACTACACTAGTTGTGGGGACCTACATCCATTTACACAGTCACATTATAGGGACTTGCTTTATACATGGGGGGGAAAAGCCAGTCCCCATAATATAAGTCATTAAATAATAAAGCAAACGTGAGGGAACTAGTAGTTATGGTTAGGCTTTGTCTCCAGGAAATAAATGTGCGTCAACTTGTGTGCGTGCATGTGTGTATATTCCCTCAGTGGCACATTATTTCCAGCTGGATACCTTGAGGTTTTGGTTTTGTCTTGATGCTGATCATCAAAACGTGTGAGTAGGTGGAGAACACCTGAACTCATGCTGCTTCCTTCCTGATGAACAAAACCAGAGATGTGATTCATGATCAATGACACTTTCACCCTCTTTGTCCCTCCAGCATGCAGCAATGTGCTGGTTTACATTCTGTATATGAATAATGTCAAACATCCGTCTTCATCTTTGCCTGTATCCACAGACCAGCAGCCAGAAAACCTTTAACATGGCTGTGTATCTTCCCTTAACTACCTCTACATTCTAATCCAAAACCGAGCGCACAATCAGATTTGCTGATAAAAATGTTGAACCCTCCATGGCCGTTTAACTTTAACAAATCCAATATAGCCAAATCCAATATGACAATATGAGACCACCACATGGCCTGTACACAACCAGTCTGGGATAATAACGACCCAAAGACAGTCATTTATAGTTTGTTAAGATGTGTTCTGATCACTGCTGTTAAATGTGAGGAATGGCAGCCAGACACTCCAAACACCCCCCCCCCCCACCCACACACACACACACTGTAATGAAAAGTGTTTCTAATTACAGAACACATTCATTTGTTTTCCCCATGGGTCATGTTTGTCTTTATTGTGGAAACAAGAGATGGTGCATTTCCTATTTCTGCATTATCACATCATGCAACATTTAAAAACCTATTACCTCCATAAAACGCCAACGGCAGTGACAAACAAAATATAACTAATGCTTTCGATTTAACAGTTTACTCCTAAAGTTTATGGTGAACAAGTCAAATACATGCACATGTATTTTCCCCCCCCCCCC
>JAFBJQ010000405.1:132697-144265 GCA_016785345.1 Trinectes maculatus | reverse complement strand
CCCCCCCCCCCCCCCCCCCCACACACACACACACTGTAATGAAAAGTGTTTCTAATTACAGAACACATTCATTTGTTTTCCCCATGGGTCATGTTTGTCTTTATTGTGGAAACAAGAGATGGTGCATTTCCTATTTCTGCATTATCACATCATGCAACATTTAAAAACCTATTACCTCCATAAAACGCCAACGGCAGTGACAAACAAAATATAACTAATGCTTTCGATTTAACAGTTTACTCCTAAAGTTTATGGTGAACAAGTCAAATACATGCACATGTATTTTGCACCAAATGTGTCTCATACAGTATCTGTGAAGTGAACTTACTTTGCGATCAAACTTGGACATGCTCGAGCAGTTGTGAGGTTCAACTGAGGGCAAACGTTTTTCATGAACGGGTGTCGCTGGAGCAGCTCACTCGTTTTAATTAGGAAGTGCACTGCGCTGGAATTCCAGCCAGTTCCGGACACACTCCCATCATTAGGTGTTGGAGGAGTCTCTGCCAGTGATTTGGATCATGTTCATATAAATGGCAGAGGAGGTTGAGCCAAGGAAAGCTATTTTTCTTTTCTTTTTTTTAAACACAGTAAAGGCTTAGTCAGGAAGGAGTCTCCCACACTGAGAGTTTGCTTGCACAAAATGTTATTGGCTTTCGGGAGGGAGGAAATCTGCTTTAAATAATAACACTGACAGGAGCAGAATGGCTTTTTGAATCATGTGCTAATTAGTTCGGCTCCTGCATAGATACGACATGATTCCTTCTTCATACCTTTAGATAAAGCCAAATAAAAAAAAAAAAACAAATCCTCTCAATTTCAGCATATATGAAATTAAACTAAGTAGTTTAATTTTATTTTAACATTTTAAAAATATATATTTAAAGCTGCTCTATAAAGAAACATGACCTCATGTTGTTGTTGTACGTATTGCATGGTGAGATAACCAGTCGCACAACACACAGTAATAATCACAGATGTCCCACATGCAAAATAAAAACATGTTGTGTACTAGTCACAAAGTAGGACAGAGCAGCGCCTGACCTTTCAGGGGAGTCGCGCAGCTGCGTTCAGGCGCACGCCGTCATCGATATCGATTATGCTGCACATCAGCCATCAGCTGCGTGTTTAACACTCAGCACATCTCCATGCTGGCTGAGTCTCGACCGCTCGCTTATTCCGTCCAGCTCATGAATAACTCAGCCACTCTCCTCATGTTTAATTCAGTCTCAGAAAAGCTGTGGACACATGCTTCGTGCCAGCCGCTCATTCCCTTTATTACGCTTTTATCACCGCGTTAAGAGAAAATTACGCTTCGCTGCCTGTTTTCAAAGTGCGACCATTATAAAACACCTTGGTCAGCTATGGGAATTCACACCTGCTGTATCTGTTGGCTTGTGTAATCATGCCGCATCACATCAGATTGGCTATGCGTCCCATCCACTGTAAATGCACCAGGCTTCAATCATTAAAAAAAAAGCACAGCAGTGTTTGCATTGCGTATACGTGTATATATATGTGTGTGTGTGTGTGTGCAGCTGCAGCCATGGATGTATAGATATTGTTCTGCTTGGGTGGGCCGAGGACCTTGAGGTAATCTCTGTCACGCAGCTGCCACCAGCGGCGAATAAACTAGCGCCGGTTTAAACGATGGTTGAACCCCAGTGTGGGGGATTTGTCTGTGACACAGGTGTCATATATAATACCCCCATATATCAATAACCGGCTGGAAAGGAACAGGAAGGAGCCGTACGGGCTGCCAGGGCTCAGGCAGATCCCCAACGATAATCCTGTGTACATTTAAAAGCCCATTCAGCCTCAGTGAAATAGATGACTCTGCACCACATGGTGCCACAATGCCACTTATCCTCTTAATTACTCTTTGACAACATATATATATATATATATATACATACATACATATATATACATATATATATACATATACATATATATATACATATATATATATATACATATATATATATGCACACTGTCTTTGCAATATTCCCGGGAATACATGACAGCACTTTGATATCATCCAGACTAATTACACTTCTGATCCCCCTCCCCTCTCCTCCCACCCCTCCTTCTCCTGAGGGCTCTCCCTTTTTTTTTCCAAACCACAGATCCATCTCCTCTCCCGTGGGTAGTTATACGCACAAGGTTACTGACACATGCACACAATGTTAAACACACTGCTTCGTATTCCTTATCTGTCTTCCAAGCTGAAACCACCTCCCCAGTCAGATGTCTGGCTGCCTCAGTCGTTCCTACGTCTAATTTAAAGCTACTGCATGGATTCCTTCAGTGTCCCCGGGCAGATTTCCCTCTTCTCGCTCTCCCCAATCAATCAATCACGCTTAATTGCTCAATTACTCCAGTGAAAAGCAAAGGAAAGGGAGAAGGAGAGGACGTTTTGTCAGCTTGGATTGCTCAGTCTCCGTCGGTAAACAGACACACGCTGAGGATGAGATTCCCTAATTAATCCAAACATGAGGCGAACAGGGGCTTTCCACAAGCATCAGACTCCCTCTATCACAGCGTACATTCCCAAAGGTATGCAGACGTCTGGGCAGTCGCAGGAAACACTGAGTGAAATTAATTAAACTGCTGTTGCTGCTGCTGTATATATATATATATATATATATATATATATATATAGCTTGTAAAACATGAAAGTGATATGAAAAGTGAGTACAAAAACATGAGTAAGCCCACAAGTCATACACAACAGGGTTTTCATTTGACAAACAATAAAACTGAATTCCCTTCATAGATCCAGGAAAGAAAGAAAGAACAAACAATAAAAAGCTGTGTTCATCTTGTTTGTCTCTTGAAATGACGAGCAGATTTTTTTCCCCCCCGTTATAAACTGTCTTCAGGGAGAGACATATTTTGCAGCTGAAACTTGGTCGTGTTGCGCTCGCGGCCTCGTGTTGGACCAGGAGGAGACTGAACGTGGAGGAACAGCTGTGACAGTGAAGCAGCGGGGCCTCTGCCTGAGTGCAGGCGCTGGTGTGGACCGAGGGCCGAGTGTGTGTTGACCATGTCCTCACTTTGCCTCACTGGCACAGGGACCACCGCTCTAATGAGACGCTGGCACTTGCTTTTATTAATGGCCACATCCCCTCACTCATAAAAGTGGCACTTCCAAGATAAGCATCCGTGTAGCAGCGAGGTCAATCTACCCATCAGAGAAACTGTGCAAGTGTGTGTGTGGCTGTGTCATTTTTTTCCCCTTGATGTTATGATGTTCACTATAGCAATGGATTTCACACCGCTCTGCTTTGCTTGATCAATCTTTAATTTGCATACAACACAAGCTCATTTGTCATATTTCTATTAAACTACGTAGGCGCGCGCTTTTCCCAGTAGAACTACCACCACGAGTAAATCTGAGGGAATGCAAATGTCCTTGTCAGACGCTCTCGTCCAGGAAGACCCGGATTAATCCGCCGGGTGATATGATTTATCTCCCGCCTGTCCTTCACGCAACAACAAGTGAAAGACGCGTCGGACTGATGGTCGGATTTTAACTGCTTCTTCCCTCGAACGCCCTCCGTCTCCCCGAGTCCCTCGCTTCAGCAGCAGTCCTCCTGGGCGAAGCAAAAACAAAGGCAAATGGGGAGGAGCCAGCTGGAGGGGAGACGCAATAGAGGGGGGAATGGGGGGGGCAGCACGAGGCATTTAGGGGGATTGAAAATGTCAAGTGAGGATAGAGCGGATGGGGAACGTCAGGATTGATTGGCGGACAGGGCTGGGTTCGGGAAAACATTTTGGTGTACCCTGAAATCACGCACTGGGCTGGAGGCAGAGTGTCGTTCTTGCTCTTCCTGGAACAGATTAAGTGGCTTGGCCCATGTTGGGGACTCTTCCTGCTCTCTGTGATTGCAGGGCTGGCTAATTGATTTCCAGCCAGGCATCCACAGCGTCAGGAGATCATTGTGCGACGTGTTCGGGCCAGGCGAGAGGCCCAGGACCTTTATGGCTCCAAGTGAGGAGACCTCAAATTAAATCTTGTTGTTGGGTCATCTGTTCTGTTTATACTTCAGGTTTCCAATTAGCCACAAATGTTTTAAACCGTCCTCACTGCGAGTTGTTAACGCGCCATCGTGCTGATTTTGCAAGAGGAAGACCCGCCAGGCCGAGTCAGCGTAAACACCACAGACATTTTGGATGTTAGAAGCGAAGGATGAGGAGGAGCGAGGGAAGGAGGGAAGTGAAACTAAAGCGAGGATGAGCTGGGTCTTTTTGGTCTGGCAGCTATTAGCATCATCTGTTCAGCGGTCATTACCGCTCTGGGAGTCTGCAGGCCGTCGAATGGAGGGCGCCAATGGAGCAGCTGCAGTCCGGACTCATCCCACCTCTGCACGCAGTCACTTATCAAAAAGAGGAGGAGGAGGAGGACGAGGCGGGAAGTAATGTGAGGGGAAAGAAGAGGGGAGGCGCCATCAACAGAAAAAAAAAGCTCTTTAGGTTTTCACCAATCACACCTTCATGAGCTGTTAGCACTAATGTAAGAAGACAAAGGAAGAGGGAGGTCGAGTTACAGGGCTCAAACAGGAGGGAGTATGGGAGAAAGAAAATTACATTAGATGATGGCTCCATTGTGTCTGAGGCCATCACACCTACACAGGCTTTTTAAAGCAGCTAAATGGTTGGAGTGGAGGAGGAGAAGACAAAACGAAGTTACGGTTTAGCTCAGTCTTCCTGGCTTTTTCTAAACAGACCAATCATAATGTGGTTTTGTTCTGACCCGGTATTTGCACGCGTGTATGATCTGATCGGTCCTGCGTCGAGGCCCGCGGCACGTCAGGCAACAACAGGCTGTTCAAGACCACCTCTGGACGGGGTCGCACCTCAAATGTGTCTCACATTTGCAGACCTGTCCAGTCCACTAATCTCAGAACTAATATCTAATAAGTTGGGCCCCAGCATGTTCCTGCAGGACTGTTTGGGTTTGGCTGCGTCCACAACAACAGGAGAGTTGAGAGCTGAACCTTAGGCCAGCAAAGAGCAAATATATTTGAATCTTCTGGTGTCAATTCTTTTCTCTTGGAGCAGGGAAAAGTCGGAACAGGCCTGAATTCATTATCTCCCTCTGCTCTCTCGTCTCTTGTTGGTAAATTTATGGAGCAGATGCAGGCAGTCGTTCAACGCGCAGCGCCTGGATCTCCGCAGGCGCCACAGCAACTCAACAAGTTCGGTGGCTTTCATGTAGCTCCAAGACACACACTTCTGAGTTGTTTCCTCGATGCGGGCTGAGGGAACGTCGGAGAAAAAGAGCTCGGGTTGGACAGTAAAACAGAGTGCTGATGTTGGCAGCCTTCCCATATGGGGCACTCCGTCTGCTGCTTCCCTTTCTCCACCAATCTTGTTCAGTGCCTAATATGTTCACTGTCTTCCAGATTCAGTTTTCCTGGACAGGGATTAGTTTGCCTGCAGTTCCCGGTCTAACTGCTCGCTCAGGGGTGAGTGGGACTATTCATTTCCTCACCTCAGCGGCGTCTCCCGGGGCCGGTAAAGGATTTGTGGTGCGGCGATGCGAGGTGATGCTGTTTTTCAGTCAGACGCCGACAAAGCACGATGGAAATGAAAAGGTTTTTGTTTTTGTTTTTTTTTTGCTTTATGTACAATATTTCATAATAAACAGAAAGGAAGAATGTCTATATGAATCACAAAGGATGTTGCAATGAGGTAATGATTGATTTTTGTGAGTCACTATTGTTTCCTGCAAAAGCTATATACTATAATAATACTATAAGTGTAGTACCACCAAATCCCCACGCCCCCGTTTCATCCCCGTTGCACGAAGCCGACAGACACAGACACAGTGTTGGTACAACGCCGCGGTCCTCAGGCAAAACAGTATGGCAGTGGGCCTAATAGAGACATCGCACAAGCCTATTAGCACAGATGGCTGTCATATGTATGCAAATAGGGAGCAAAGCGAATCACGTAGCGCCATCAGCACCACCTGTCTGCCGCACAGAGCCACACCAGGATCCTCTTCATCATCCAAACAGACTACCTACGCTCCAAATCCCTTCAGAGGGACTGAAGTCTGTTCTTTCCAATCTACAGCTGTACATTAATTAGAGAAAAGAGATTCATCATCATTTTGTTCTTTTTTTTGGGGAGGACGGACAGATACAGATACAAGCAGGGTGGTGAGGACGGGGGCAGATTAGCTCTTCTTTGTCTTTGTTGAGGAGGTGTTGAGGGTGTGCTTGGTGGGGTGAGATGTTAAGTGTGGGGTTTGTGGTCAAGGAGCATCGCACCCGAGGGAGTTGGCCCATTGCCCGTTTCTCTCTGTTTGTGTGTGTTTTAGGAGAGAGTGCTGTGAACGATACCCTCCCATCACTTTGCATGTGTGAAACACCAACAGAAGGAGATCTGAACGACCCCTCTGGCTATTAATCCACCTGTCAGCAATTATCGTCTTTACTGTCATTAAAGAGAACAGTAATGAAACCAGCATCATGATTGGGTGAAGACATTTGACACTTTGCAGGTTTTTGGGTCATAAAGTGAAAAAAAAATGTAATGTTGCCATGGAAACGTCAACAAAATAACAGTTATCCAAATTCATCCCGTGATGACGTGAATGTTTCTTGAGAAAAAAAAAAGATTAAAAAATGATGGCGCAATTGTGAAAAAAAGTGGAGTGTCATTTCATTTGTGCCACTGTAGTGAGTAGTATTCAAGCTGACACTTTGGAGCACTTTTTTATTATGGCGCACGCAATAGCCGATTCTGTTTTTTTTTCTGTTCCCACATATTCCTTCCATTTCTGATGCTGCTGCAGTGACTCTGCCGTCAGACTTTGAACTGAGGAAAGTCCTTGTGGAGAGTAATTACAGGCTTTCTGTAGTTTTTCAAAACGCAAAAAAGTAAAATAGAAATTACTCAGTTGCTGTGCTTCGTGACAGCTTCAAATCAATATCACAGGAAGACGGCCTTTTGACAGGAAGTTACAGATCAAAAACAGCTTCTGCCTTGAAACGAACCGCGGCCATGTCAGATGTTTGACAGGAGAGGATCTGGGCCGAAACAGAAAAACAAAGCTTAAGAAAAAAAAAAAACAGAAAAACATCCTATCCCTGTTGCAGTCTGCTCATTCTAACTCATTCACTGTCCAGTGTTGCTTATCACTGTGACTTAAGGCCTGAGTAAACTTTGTAATCCCACGGGTTTAGTAGCTTCGCACTCATGTTAATCCCATGTTATACTAACAGGGACTAAGGACTTGTTCTCCTAAACCTCCACAGGCACAAACTAAGCAAGGATTAGAGCGGAAAAAGAGGGGGATTTAAACACTGCTAATACAGGGCTTAGAATAAATTTACCTTGTGTACTCACTGTTAATGCCCCATTTAGGTGCTAAGTGGAATATACAGTAAATACAGTAAATAAACCAGCCTTACTGCTGTGCTGTTACTGTTACTGGCCTCTTTTTCACACTGATGCTCAATACATCTCCCATCTTTAGTTAAAACACACTTTGGAAGTTTGTGCGTCCAGTTGGGAACAAAGAAGGCGTGGTGGAGTAAGTGTGAGTCTGTGAGCGGCATATGGTAAATATAGCACCAGAGGTACTGCGTGTGCACGATAAGCCCTGGAAAGTCCCTTTACGTCCCCAACACATCAGGGCCCCCTCGCGGGCCCCGCGCAGGAAGTCCTTTTCTTTTTTTCTTCACAACCCCTGTGGCCCCACATCCACCACACCAAACCGCGCTCTCTCCGCGAAGATTTAAGATTGAAGCCACCACCATGGCTCCAACCGCCTCATTACCACGCGTAATAATGGCGGCGAGGTGAAGTGCCACCCATTGACAAGTCGCCACCTCCATACGCTGCGCTGAGCTCCCACCAGCACTTTGCAGGTACATCTGGGGAGGGCATCAAGCCACCAGATGTTTTTATTCTGACTCAATCCCACAGTGCCTTGACTTATTTATTGCTGTTCATTCACTGCCTCTCGCATGTGATTCCAGGTTTGAGGCTTGTTACTGGACCTAAACCACTGGCTCATACAGTAATTGTGCTTTGGGTTGCAGGTTCGGCTGCTCACAGCTCCCCTTAATTCTTTTTCCATAAGATAGTCGAATCTTTACTGACGCGTGTGAGATTATTATGCAGTCACTGCTTCGAATCACACGCGCTGTTATTTGTGTTTGTCCCGGATGCTCAGACAGAGATAAGAAAGAAAACGATATTTTCGTGTTTTCCGCACAGGCCACCTGGAGTTCTGTGTGAAAGGAGAGAGTAAATTGAGAAAAACGATGATGCTGGCCAATAGGAGGACATCTCCATCTGCCTTGTCTTTGCTTCCTCTTTGTATTCCCCCCCCCCTCATCTGCCTGTTTTTGTTTTCGCGTGGAACTTTTATGTTGCCATCTTGAACAGATCGCCCCATGAGGAAAGTGGTCTCTGGGTCTTGAGCCAGACATTAGGAGAATGGCTGTATGTGGGGGACAGTGGTGCTTTGATCACTGCGCTAACATGCTCACAATGACAATGTTAACATGCCGATGTTAATGTGCACCATGCAGGTTGAGGCATGATACTAATAAGCAACAGTACAGTGCAACTGAGGCAAAGTGTTCGCTCATAAACCAAGGGACTTAACAAATTTAAAAGTTCCTCTTGGGACCATGAATATACTGTTATTGCTTGTTGAGATGTTTCTGACACTGAAATACTGAAATAACACAGAACACCTGACAGACCACCATTACCAGTGGGGCCAGAAACTGCTTTTGTTGTGGTATTCCATTTCACTGCCAACCCTGTTCATCAATGTTTACATTTTCTTAATCAAGTTTTAATTGTCAAGTTCAACTGCAATCCAAAGAAAAAACATTCCAGGAGACAAAGTCATTCATCAGCGGCAGCAGGAAAATCTGTCAGTGAAAAAAAAAAAATAAAAAAGCTGCTCGGCAACGACGGTAACAAGAGCAATGGTTATTTAACTCGATCCACAACATTGACACAACCTTCTGAGACCTGTGCAAATAAAATGTGGTCACTGTCGGTGCTTACTGTCTCTGCGGCTGCAATGGAGCCAATCACACGGTGTAAACTTTGAGGAGTCGACTATTCATTGTGCGCGGGAACGCGCTCGCTCGCTCTCCCAGGTGGGATTCCTCTCCACCTAAAGTTTACTTAGTGGAAATATTCTGGAGGCCACAGCTGAAAAAACATACGGAACCCATGATAAATTGAGTGTCTTGTGGGTGTTTGACAGCACTGGATTTGCAAAGCATACAGAATGTCCTCTGAATGGGTTATTATCAAGTATTCAGCTGCCCTGACAGTTCTGGAATCAGGCTCCCTCGATGCGCATTCGTCATTTGAAAGTGACCCGAATCTGACTTTGCATTCATATCGGTCTCCTTCACTGGACACAAAGCAGCGCATTGTTGAGATACCTGTGTAATCATGAGAGTCTCTGGTGCCTCTTGGCCTTTGACCCCCGTTGTATTATGCACTCTGCGTTATTCAGAGTGTGTCCTGAGGAGGACTGTCAGCCAGCCATAAGGGCACTGTAGCAAACTGAGACGCATGACATCATGAACACGTAAAACTGACCTTGGCAGGAGATTCCTTTCTCAACACGCAACAGCTACACTATATGTTGTGCGAAAATATCGTTTGGTATTTGGGGTCATGTTTTTGGCATGGCAGAGCACGTGTGCTCATTCTGTTTTGTTAATCCAGTGTTTGCATAGCGCTTGCTACATATATTACTTATCAGGATCATGCATATACACCAAAAACCACAGTTTGCATGTCACTGTTTCAGAACGAGTTTATTATCATGGCTCTGATAGTGTGCGTTTGCAACCAGCAGAACCACATTCGTTCACTGGGCTCACCTACAAGCCCCCTGTCTGCTGAGCTTTCCTATCAGACGTCAGCTGCAGCAGTTCACAAATGGATGCAGCAACTATCTCACTTGGCCAGAAGATGCTGAATAATGAGTCAGGAGATAAGTTCCTCAGTCTGACTTGCAGCAGCTGCATTGTTTCTGCTCCTGGAATTGTAATTTTACGAGCTCTTTTTTATCCATTCCCATCATTTTCCCAGTCCAATCACTGTGACCACAGACGGTTATTGATAAGCCATTAACACACATTTCTCCGGCGGAGTCGGCAACCTGTCGTAACCTGTTGTCTTTGTAATGAAAAATGACAATCGCGCACATCCCTTTGATTGATTAGCGCATGCAATTACTGTCCACGCCACAGGGCCGCGTGAAAAACAGCTCCGCCGCGGCTCCCGTTCACTGCTCCATGTGACATTTTAATCTACCAGCAGATTAATGGGACACTGGTGGAGCGGAGAATATTCTACTATTGATTCTATTCTTGATGAATCAAACGCCTCTGTTTTAGTGACAGGTTTATGTATACTGTATCCAGGTCTGCTAGCCTGTGTGTGTGTGTGCGTGAGTGTGTGTGTTTGTGTGTGCTAGTGTGAGGGTGAGAGAGAGGGGTGTGTGTGTATGTATAGAGACAGGCCAAAGTGGGAATGAATAATTGTTTGACTGAGTGTGAGGGTGTTTGTGTGTGTGTGTGTGTGTGTGTGTGTGTGTGTGCGTGTTGGCATTCCTCACAAAGACAGGACACCCAGAGCGGAGACTACGCTCTGTAAACAGGCTCATCAGGCGTCTCCTGCTCTCTGTCTCGCTTCTTGTAGCTGCCCCTAACGCTTTTCTTCCGGTCAGAATTAAGCCACGCATCAACTGATGCTTGATGAGAGTGATGTTTATTTTTCCCAAGGGATATTTAACGTCTTCTTACATCAAGTACACCAAAAACAACAACATCAAACAACGTGAAAAAAACGTGTGCGTCTTCAGACCGGAAAATCAGGAGCTGCTAAGGCTTCACAGACAAACTTGTTGCACACGTCATCTCACTACATGAGCCCGGCAGGTCCAAAAAGGCTGAACATGCATCTCACCAATCATGCACGAAATACAGAAAGAACAAGAACATACAAATCTCTCTAATCAAACACTGTATAAAAATATAATACACAAAATATGAATGCAACAAATAAATTGGCACTCCTTTTCCGCGACAGCTACACTGCCACCAAAATTTCAGAGATTTATGTCACCTGTTTTTGAAACTTGTAATTAAATCTTGGAATTTTCCCAAAATAAGAAACAACTTTCCCACCTATTTGTGTGTAAGATCGTAAACATTAAGGATCAGCATTAAGTACTCTTTGATTCTTAACTATCACTAATGTTCTACTAGTACTACTAGTTTTTGAACTGGTCTTTCTAGAAAGGTTAGTTGATATAAGCGTTCACCTCGCTTTCCCAATTTACTTTGTGCCATCTGAATTTTGACCTTGCGCACCAGACCATCATCCTCTTCTGCTGCTTCCACAACTCTGGCAAGTCTCCATTCATTTCCTGGAACATCATCCTCCTTGACAATAACAATGTCCCCCACCTTCACGTTTCTTCTGGGCACATGCCATTGTTGTCTGAGGCTCAGGTTAGACAGGTACTCTTTTCGCCACCTACTCCAGAATTGCTCCGTTAAG
>JAFBJQ010000405.1:17457-132655 GCA_016785345.1 Trinectes maculatus | reverse complement strand
GATACATTAAAATAACAATCTGATCTAATGGACATAAATGTATGAGTTTACAGTATACAGGAGAGGAAACCTAAAAGACGAGAGACTACAAGATTAAAAATGAAAATGAATGCAACCATGGCTCATATTCAAATAATCGTGGTTATGTTGACATACTTCCAATTAAAGGCAGAGCTCGTTCGAAAACTATGTCAGATGTTTTTTTTTCATTCGCAACTTCTTTTATCTCAGCTGAGGGGAAGCTTAGAGAAAGATACGATATGCAATTCAACGTTGCATGATTAATACACAATCATTCTGGTTAATGTAAATTTCTAAAAAAGTACTAGTTGTTTGCATGTCTTGTACTGTTTCTTTAAGACATATATATATATATATATATATATATATATATATATATATATATATATATATAAAGAAAGAATGTTAAGAAAGAAAGGAAGGAAGAAAATGGAGAGGCCCTGTTGATTTACTGCTCGACTTTAATTGGGTTGTAAAATCAAATCCACAGTTGGTTCAGGAATGCCAAAGTGTGACTCCTTGGCTTGTTTACAGGAGGAGCCCGGCAGTCAAGGACACGGACGGATAGTGAGTGAGAGAAAAGAAGATAGCAGGGAGGGAGGAGGTAAAGTGATAGTGGGAAAGCAGGAAAGATAAAGGGCTTGTTAAAGGAGAGCGAGGGGGCCAAAGAATGGAGACAGATGGAGACGACGGGAGACGACGGGAGAGGAGGGGAGTGGAGGGGGGAGGTTGGACTAAGTTTGGCCCATCATTTATAGGCCCGGTCTGCACTGTTTCACTCTGATTAAAACCGCCTGTGATTTATTTCAGCCATTATGACTTTACCATGAGACAACCGGCGGTTCTGATGTGTGAGACCCACACAGAAACCAGACGCAGCGGCGAGCGGCCGCTGTGCAAACCCAGCTGCAGGACGCGCACGCATGTAGCAAAACAGACACGCACCAGTCGGCGCCAAGTGGCGATGCTGAAGTTGGAATGGAACAGCCTCGAGAAGAGGGTCACAACCCAAACGCTGTGGGCCTTTAACACATCCACAAATACAAACAGTGCATATTTTCACCTGGAGCAGAGGAAATAAATAATGATGGCGAGGCTGTGAGTTTTCCAGCGGTGCTCACCCGAGCTCTTCTAACCGACTGCACAGGGAGGTGGGGGCTGAGCGGATTGGAGGATTCTTTATCGCCGACCTGGGGCTAATTTGCACGCGATTAAGAAAACACACTTTGCAAAGTCTGCCAGAGACGCGGGAGACTGAAAATGTGGCGTCCAAGCTTTGGAGAGCTTGACCCTGAGAAATGAATGGAAGTGTGGACATGAAGACAACGGATTTAACCACTGGAGTAACTCTTACTATCATCTTACTCCTGTCCGATCAATGTCTCTATCATCAGTCCTGTCCATAGGGCAGAAGACCTGGTTTGTCTGGTCGTCGCAGCATAAACACAGAGACATTTTTTATTTTCTAACGACTCTGCTGAACTCCTGAACCCTCATTATCCATCTCCACTCTGTCTCAAATACGATTTTTCACTCGGATCATTTGCATATGCATCAGACTGTTGTTATTTCTAGTATGATGATGAGACCCCTGCGTCACGTCACTTCAAAAGAGCACTTAGGGGTAATTAGGTGTAAAGGTTTGTTTAATATGTTATTTTTTTCGGGCCCACCCTTCCCAATCACTTTGGGAATCCCTCTCCATTTGTCGAGCGATGGAGCCGATCCCTACGAACAGCCTGCCTCCAGCGAGTCAGTGACTGAGACGCAAAGACGACGGAACAAAGACAAAGGACAAACAAGTCCCTCTGAGCAACTGGAAACCTACTTTGCGTCCATCTCTGATGTCCTCTAATCACCATACACAGGAAGTAAATAGCAGCACACAACAAACATAAAGCCATAAAGGACAACAGCCTCCCTTTAGCTGTATAAAAAGTAGGCCAGCCATAATGTCTTTACAACTGTAGGAGGGAAAAAAATGCAAACACCAAATGCGGCTCGGCGATGTGCTACAAAATGGGCAGCATTAGAAACATGGTGTTTCATTGAGCCAGATAAGCTGGGTTCAGGGGGTCTTCATGTGGGGCTCAGCCTCCCTTCGCTGTCAGTACAAAGCCCAGCTCAGAGGAGCCGGGGAGGAGGAGAGGGGTGAGGGTGGGGGGACAGCCAGGCAGACTCTAATTAGCTATGCAAATCCCAAGCACTGCTGGATTGACTTTTGAAATGAAATTGGTCCCTTGGATCTCGGCTTTTTTTTTTTAAATCTCTGCCAATGTGACCAGTTAAGCGGGGGGGGGGGGGGGGGGGGTTGGGGGGGGAGGGCGGGGGGGGGGTTGCAATGGTGAGTCGATGGGATGGAGAGGCTTCTTATTAGAATTGGTCCTTCTGAAACTGACTACAAGACCCTAGTGAGCCGTTATCCATACGCAGGCTGCACACATACACACACACACACACACATCCCCTTTTACACAACGCAGGCCTAAACACCGTGCTGTCACGGGATGGGCGTTTCATCAGCTCTCTGTCCATTACGGCTCAGTGTTCCCATGGGGCTCCTAACCGGAGGTCTAAAACTGTTGCTGCACGCTTCTGCAGAAAAACACAAAGCCAGGGAGGTGTGCACGCGCCACAGACCTGTGTGATCTGCTCAAACACAGCCCTCACATGCTGGAATATATGTGTTGCATACGCACAACATCTGATATTCCACAGTCTGCGTTTAATAACAGAGCTTTACTGCTCACGTCACCAAAAAGGCTCAAATCTAAAACCTCAAAGTAACTGTTGACCTGGCCAAGGAGTCGTTGCAGCTACTCTACAACACAATGTGTAAATCTAGACCGCAGACAGCACCTAACAACTTCATTCCACAGTCTCCACAGTCCAAGAATCATTAACTTCATACACCACGGCAGAAACGCAGTCAGCGGCTGTGGTTGGGTTTTACTGTCATCAGGGGCCAGAGGTTAGAATTAAACAACGTAACAAGCCAAATGTGGCCGTACGTTCATATAAAATGGTCAACTCCCCCCCCCCCACCCCCCAAGTCTAATCCCTAATACTTTAGGGTGCTGTCAGTGAGACAAGCCTCACGTTGTAATGGAGAAAAAAGCCTAAATCCCGCTGGTTTTGAAAGAACACGTTGTTGCGCTCTCATAAAAGCTTGTAACGTAATTGGACCGGCGCGTCTCCTAACCCCCGCAGATCAAGGGTTAGCAAGGCAGGTACTCGTCTGGCATGTCAGGGATTAGGAGGCTCAGTACGCTGGCCTCACACGAAATGTGTGTCTGGATCGAGGTTCTGCGCTAATATGCGACTTGTAATTAGGTCTAGGAGAGGAGAGGAGAGGAGAGGAGAGGAGAGGAGAGGAGAGGAGAGGAGAGGAGAGGAGAGGAGAGGAGAGGAGGCATCCCAGCTTGACATTGATGAGTTCGAGCTGTGCATGACACGAGGCAGCCCCAGCGGAAAGCCTTCAGGTTTGTTTAGGGAGAACTGACATCTTTAGAGGTTGCCATATTGCAGTGTTCGGAGGCGTTCCATCTGGCGGCGCCGCTGCGCACTCGCGCAAATAATAAAGATTGATTTAAGCGAAATATAAACTGTTATGTGGCGAGGGCACAATGTAAACAGAAGCTGGAAAGGAAATTTATCCACGGAGCATCTCTCAGTCGTGACACTCAAGTGTGCACCCAAACACGTCCTTTGCCCTTGAGCATGGCCATTCCCCTTCAATGCCTGGATTTCCCATATTACAGGAAGATGTCCAAGAATTATTATATCATTATAAATATCAGAACCTCTAAACTGATTAGCCTAAAGTATGCATACATACCCTATGTATGTTACAACACAAATGCAGCTTGTTACAAACTGGGTTTTCATTTTGTATTTTTGACCAAGACTATTATGGACTAACTCAATTAGATAGATAGATAGATAGATAGATAGATAGATAGATAGATAGATAGATAGATAGATAGATAGATAGATAGATAGATAGATAGATAGATAGACAGACACACACACACACACACACACACACGCACATATATATGACATTATTTTCAGTGTCCCCCCTGTACACCACACTATCACAAGCAAACACTTTCCTGGGTAATTAAATGTCCTGGTAGATCACAGTGCAGTTAATTCCTTCCTTTGTCCTGATCAGTAAGTATATGGCTGCTCGCTGCTTCAAAGGCGACATGGTGAATCAGCTGTAAAGACTGCGGCAGCTGAGGATGTTGTGAATATAGAGTAAGTCTTTGTGCCGTGCGCTCATATGCAAAGGTTCATATTTGCCGGTGAGCGTTTGTGCACGTTGTCTGTCCTGTCCTGGACTGGGTGTGGTGTCTGAGGCCTGCAGGCGAGACAGGGATTCATCCTGTCTGAGTGCGGCTTATCACCGGACTGGCTGTCACCTAATGAGATATCTGCAACCCTGCATTTAAAATAAAAACATGCACACAAAGCAGTACGACCGACTAACCAGTGGTTTGTCTAGACCCGTTTGAAATCTTGAAATCTGTCCACAACAACTGTCTTGCAACTTCTGTCTTGTTGATGAACCCGCTGCCTTATTAGCTTGAGATGTGTTGTCCATACTAGATGCATCACATTGCAGCTAAAGATCTATCATGACACAAATCACACTCAGCTCAATATTCAGTCAGTTCAGATGAAGTAAGCAGTGGTTTACCAGTGAGTCAGCCACAGTGAGTGACAGTCCACATTCAGAGGATCATCCCCATTACCCGTCACTCTGCCTGTCCATCGCCACATTCCTTTTGTAGGCTGCATGTCAAGAGGCTATATTACAGCCAGTAAACAGAGGCTACCAAAACTCTTATTAGTGACCCCTACAACAGGATCTACTGGGGATCCAAATAGAGAGTAAACGCTACGGCCTGTGTGGCGCAGTCTTGGGATTACTACATGGCGCTGAAGGCCATTCTTTCCAAAGACGATGGGGCTAAAAGAGGAATGTCGCCAACTGCAGTGTTATCCCAGTTGATGCAACCCCCCAGTCGGTGAACGGAAAAATGCGCGGGTGCGTGTTTGTGGAGTTGGGCTAGGGTTATGGTCGTGATGTTTTTCCAGCCCATGTGGGGCCTGTGTGTTGACCTGGAGTGGGTGGCTGTCTGCGACAGTGATGCAATGACAGGGCACATGTCTTTTGACTGACAAGGTGGACTGGACGCCGTGGCATGAAATAACAATGTCCTAAACAGTCTGGGTCCTTCATGAAATAAATACACAAATAGTTCAGTCATTTCTTGAATATTACACATGGTTGTGACGAGGGGAACATTCAAGACTCACAGCTGTTTTTCTGCACCGATTTCACATCAGTTGATGTTCAAGCTTTAGCTCAAACTAACACTGTTGACCAATCAGACAGCTACTTCTCCTGCTTAATTCCGTCTGCCCACCCATTGCCACCATTAATCATGGCTAACAAACACTAAGCCGGTCAGGCAAGCCACTGAGGCGTCATCCAAACAGACTCAGACATAAAATCCAGGATTTCCCAGGTGTTTGGGGGGCATGACATCACACTACCTCAACTGGAACACAACAGGGACTTTGAATGGTCCGCAAAACAAGCCGAGGGCCATACATCAACAAGAAAAGACACCCCCCCCTTCTAAATAATATGGAAAGTGGGGATGAGAGCCAAAGCAGTTTTCAGGTAGCCGAACCCAGTTAACGCCTGGAAAAAATTATGGAAACACTTGATGGAGGGACACACCAATGTGACAATTCATGTGTGTGTGTGTGTGGGAGTGGGAGATGACAGCTGATGGGGTTTATACATATTTAAAAAAAAAACAGTATTCTCTCACACGGCTTGACTTGGTGTAGACACAGACTCCTAGCTTGTCTAATTTTTTTTTTTTTATTCTGAGACTGTGGAAACAACTGGGTGTTTGTGTGCGAGCCCCGAGCTGTCAGCTTTACCTTATTAAAATGTCACTGACTCTTAAACTGCATATTTATGCAGTGTTAACCAGCGCCTGATGGCAGGGCCCGCGTACAGCTTGGCTCTGGTTGGCCGGGCTGCCTCAGACAGCCGGTGTCACCCAGAGATAAGCTTTATTACACAATGTATGCACAGGCTCCGTTTGATTGATGCGTCTCCATTATTATTATGTTCTGGCAAGGTAATGTATTCCAGGCCTCCATAAAAGAGCGGTTCTAAATTAGTTGTGTCAAATTGGTGCAGCAGAGGTGTCGGCCCTATCTCACCTATCTGTACATCGAAATGAGGTGTGTTTGTGTGCGTGTGTGTTTCTTCCCTATAAAATTCAATCTTCTTCAGTCTTAATATAAAACAGACTTTTCCTACACAAAGTTGTACGGCCTGAATGAAAGAGCTGAGTAAACAGTTGATGGTCTGCTCTTGTTGGAAGCTGATGCAGTGAGTAATGCATCCCTGATACATATTTAACTCCCCAAGAATCTAAATCATACGAAAGCTTCAGGACAGACATCAATTACGAAGAGGACTGATTCTGAGTTGACAAAACCTTGGCCAGACTTTCATTCCATCACTATCTGTCATCCAGCGAGCGGTTAAAGTGAGATTTGAGGTTGCGTTACGGCACCAAGGTATCTTCTCCTTTTGTGGTGGGATGTGTGTATAGAAATATATTCACCAGCTTTCCACCGGGGCTGCACCTTTAGTCTGTGGGGATGGAGAGCGATGCATTTTGGGTATGGGGTGGAATGATCCCGGGAGACGTCCCCATACCTAACTGCTAGCCCAGATGCGGTTCACTTTGACAGTCAAAACAGTGATGAGTGTGCGTAGGTGTGTCTATATGTCTGTATGTCAGTTTCCCACAATATGTGTACAAGTGGCTGTGTGTATGTGTCTGCCTCGTCACTGGTGCTGATGGATCTGGGTTAATGTTCTGCAGCACAGGGACTCATCCGTTATTTAATGGCTTTAGCAGTTTCACCCAGTGACGGCTGCGTCTGACTTCAGCACGGCCCGTTACAATGTTAGTTACAATGCAGTTGAGCAACGTTTATGGCTTTGATGGCTTTACTCACTCTGCAGTGATTAACTTTTAAGTGATTTTCTTGTAAAGATACAGGTTTAAGACGCAGTTACTCAGTTGAAGGTTGCGCTAACTGGACACTGGATAGACGGCATCGATTGACCTCAAGTTTGGCAACGTGGCCTTGAAAGCAATGCGGAAGCTGTCTGCTTGTTAAAGTTGTCGTATTTCATGCAACCTGTTATATGATTTTAAAGGTTATTTATCAAAATGGAAGGTAAAACTCTAAAGCAGATCTTGTGCACGCGTGTGTCTTTGTGCTCACAAAGGGGGAAAAACGCATTCAAAACTGCTTCATTGTTAAAAAACAAAAACTTTGGACAGTACAATGACATAGCAGCATCGCAGGCTTCAGATGATCCTATTGTATTCAATCTTTGCAAACAACAGTTTTACCTTTTTGTGCACAATGGTGAAAATAAAACATGGGTGACAGTATTTATTCATTGTTGTCGTACAATGATAAGTTGCATTGAGTTGACAGATCAGTTGTCTCTGTAGTTATGCAAGTTCAATTTCTGGTGAGTTTGGAGAAGCCACATCTACAGGAACGATAATGACGCGTGGCTCCTGCTCCAGCATGCATTTTAAATTCCGAAGGCGCTAATTGACTCTGTACCTGACCTTCACCTCAGACTGTTTTTAAGGTGGATCGGTAATTACTGTTCATGGTAAAATTATGTTTTAAAAGGGTGCAATTAAAGTGTTTTCACACCGAGCATCACTGACGGCCTGATCTGATAAGAGTGTCAGGACAGACATCAATTACTATATTTTTTCAAGCCAAAACAATCATTCTGAGGCGGCGAGGGGTTTGTGGCAGCCACATGCGCACGCAACCTCGACGCCGCTTTTTTGATGATGCACTGCAGCTAATAAGGCATCGTTCACGCTCCAGCTGTTATTACTGAGTCATCCAGGGCAGGAATTTAATTAGACTTCCAGAGGTGTCTGAGGGAACAAGAGGAAGTCAACGGATTGCCGAGGGCTTGGATCACTTCAAGAGGCACCACCGCGCTAGACGCTGACGTAAACAAACGGTCGGCACAACTTATTTTGCGTCCGATGAGGCGAGATCTTCTCTGATGTAAACGTGGCCAGTGTGGGGCGAGAGGTCAGCTCCTCGATCACGAATGGAGCATGGAAAAAGCTGCCTTATTGGCAGTGAGAGATAACAAGCTTATCGCCCGGCTGACAAAGAAAAATCACCTGAGAATATAATTTCCTTCTCATCAGTCCACTTTCAAATGAGAGCTGGTTGTTGTTTCATGTAATCACAAACGTGAGACATTTACCCCACCGCACATATTAATCTAATCAGATCCAATTTAGCAAAACTATGAAATATTCCAATTCCAGTAGACCATAACCCATGATATCACTTCCCCACTTCCACTTATCAGTGCTGCTAACTAATTGCTTAGCGAATCAGTCTTCCTCATGACATCAGATGGAACATAATCCCTCGATACATCATCCCAAACCTACTCACCGACACCTTCTTACTGCTTACTCATCCTGGTTCTCATGACCTCTCTGACAGCCAGGACCAGACCGTGTTTTCAGAGTCGGTGGGTCCAGACTGGGTCTACCTGAGAAAAAAAAAACAACAACATTTCAAACCGACAGCCATAAAGAGTTGGAATTAATTTTACGGCACACCTCGCAAATGGTCGGGGAAGAGATGGAATGTCTGTGAGGTAAAATGTGGGGAGATCAATCTTATTCCAGTCACTTCAACTATCCATTTGTCATTAGCAATGGAGCCCTCTCCAGAGGTAAGGCAATATCCGCCATATCCAGCTCCACAGTTTTATATATCGCTGCATCTCTGCTCATATACCCTTCAGGGAGGTCATTAATGGGAAGGAGGGTGGGCTCAGTCGCCAAAAACAGTCTCTCCCCATACATCATGCTGCACGCCGTCAGGTTTCCTGACTCTGACAGCAGCTACGCCCGCCAATCAGCGCCTTTGCTTTGACTGAGAATTATTCCAACTTCCGCAATAATTACACAAACCGAGGGGTCCTATTTGTCTTGGATAAAGTTCCGACGCTCACATGTCCATCACTGCAGGAGCCGGGGTGGACTCGCACCTCGCTGCAGGCTGCACAGAGCCCAGCTTGTTCACACACAGAGGTTTGAGGTGTCATGCCTGGGGTTTATATCGCTTTCAAAGAAAATAGGTGCGAGGGAACGTGAGCAGGCACAACACAGTGTTGCCGGCGCGCGACGTGTACTCACAGTGCAATGTCGCACTCTGCAGACTTGCATTAAATGGGTCTGATTGCTGATGATGTCATCAAATAAGTGCTGCTCTGAGTCCCAGTTGTGGTTGTGCAACATGCCTTAAAACCACAACATCACATATTCGGTGCTAAAGCCAATAGAATTTCCATATGGTCTGCGATGCTGTAGTTTGTCAGGTATTTGACATGAAACATGGTCGCTTGCCAAAACAACGGCTGTCGCTGCTCTGAGTGCAGTGGATGACATCAGGCCAAGAGTTTTCAGCTGAGCAGAAACATCACACATACCTGCGTCGCAGCCAAGCAGCAAAACCACCTGGTTCAACAGAACATCACTTTAATAGATCCAGCTCGGGCTCCATCATCGCATTACGACAGCAAACAGCATGAAGAGGTCCTGGACAGGTTTCAGGCCCCAAACCCACAATCCCACACAATATCAGGCTCAGTTAGCAACAACGTTAACTCAGACTCACAGTTGGGAGATCTGTGATTGCACGGCCCTGTGTTGGCTGAACAAAAAAAATTTAAAAAACAACAAAGTCTAGCTGTCATCTGTTGATGTATGAGCAGATACTTATCAGCAGGAAGTGGCAGATCAGACTTCCACATATTGCTTTTTAATGAACACGGCCCGTCGCTGTCCAGCGCGGCTCTAATTGGCTCACAAGTTACGCATCATCTGCACTGGTTATCCTGATGCTAATAGCAAACCCGCATCACCCAACACTCTCTACCTCAGACATGATGCAGGGTCGAAAAGTAACACAACGTACCTGGGTTTTGTGAGTCTCTGTCCGACAACGCGATCATTTCTTACCGCTGTCCGGTTACAGAGGACACTGATCAATTCAGTGTGTTAAAAGTCAAATATAAAATGTTAAAGGTCCTAAAAACAATCGGTATCCTCTCAACCAGAGAATGATGGGATGCTTCGTAAACACAGTTTTTTTCCTTGCTATTTTACAGGGCTGATTTTTGTGTCGATGTCAATGCTTGTTTCATTGGTTTCACAAGGACACTGCACAGTAGGGAAAGAGAGAGAGAGAAGAGGAAGTGAATATCTGATTTTTACAAAGCCCAGATATTTCAGCTCCCTGTTAAAACATCCCATACGGAACATTACAACTTTGACATTCTTTGGCTTGACTCACTGACACCATTACTTTATTATCCAAAATACTGAGTGCATTTGGAGATTGCAATACAACATCTAGTGCCATATGTGCCATTCGCCATTGTTGTACACACACCAGCTCATGTTTAAACCTGACTACTGGCCTATAGTGATGGACACACAGCTGCTAACATGGAGTGTGGCCCCCTCCGTCCTGACCCCTCCTGCCTGGCTCTCAATCAGCTGCATCCTGCTGCCTCTTGGAGGAAGGAATGTGACACGAAACGTAACACAGGCCACTATCTAAATGGCATCACACTGTGAACGCAATCCTCATTGTATGTGTCATCCAAAAATAAACGATGCTTTCGTTTCAAAGCATCAGCAGATTATATCTTTGTATTGAAAATATTGTTCCATGCACAAGTCCTTTTTTATCTGTACTGTGGATTTATATGCGAGGTATATTACAGTAAATGGAATCACAAAACTCTCTATTATAAAAGAAAAAGATGTGAGGCCCTTTTGCCCCATGCGCTTCCTCTCTGCTCGCAGCAAACATCAGCAAACAAAAACTCGGATGAATGGAGCGTACAGCCTCTTGTGTGCTTTGCTGAATCTGGTTGTATGTGGACATTCGGAGCACTATTTGGCAAACAGAGCCCACTTCAGATGGGCATCAATCTGATTAAGAGCACAATTTATTTGTGTTTCCGTGCTCAATAGAAACCCTTCCTGTTGAGCGCGCGGCCTGCCAGCGAAGCCGGAGAGCTCGACCCCGATGAATGGCCAACAGCTGTGTATATAGAACGGGTCCATTTCCACTGGCAGTGAAAGAAATACACCCCGTCTCAGTAAAACTCTGACTCACCGCTCGCACACATACGTACGAGTACAGTGAATACACAAGAGTTTGGAAATATGCAGGTGGTTAGGTATTGTACTGTATGTTTTTACTTTTTACGGACATACCCTAATTTAGCTTTGCAAAGCCAGGGACCTCGGGCCCGTAATGCTGATCATCATACATGGAACATGTCATAAAATACAATTTCCACTTCCACTATTTTTTTTTTTTACCAGCTTTCCAGGTTTGCACCATGGAACATCGTACTATTTTTGATAGCACATCAATGTCCTTACATTTTTAGCAACTTGAATTGAAAATGATGTGCCATTAAAACAGGCATGTTTCCAGAGCTGAGGTCGAATAATGTCCCCAAATATATATATATATATATATATATATATATATATATATATAGTATATATACAAAAAAAGGCAGAGTTTTATCACCACAGATTCCAGGTGGAGAAAACACAGAGCCATAATATTGGCAGTAAAGACATCTCCCCCAGAGTGACAGCTCCCAAACCTCACTTCATAAACCTGTCTCAAGATTATGTGCGCGGCTCAGACGCACAGTCTAAACACTTGGCCAGCTCAGCAATGGAAAGTGTTTCTGTATGACTATATTCTCAGTGTTGAAACGGAGAGCGCTTAACGCACAAGGCAAGGTAGGGTTGAAACATTTCTAAGAAGCAACAATCAGCCGCGGATCATTCGGCCGTTCCTTATTTGGCCTGGCGTTGGCACACGCTCGTGTTCCCATGGCATGCCCTGAGAATGTACTCAATGTGCAAAGCTAACGCAACATTGTATTCAAGCGAGAATAAACAGTTTGTGTTTGTTTCTCCCTTTAAACTTAAAACCCCCGATTTTGTGTCCAAGATTCCAAAAAGGCTGCGTCAGTAGAACCATAGTGCTGCAATTTGGATAAATGGTGAAGATGAAAGCAGAATTACGTTTTTACATGCCTTCCAGACTGCTTGCACATTTTTCTAAAAGCACCAATGTCTGGGTGTGTAATTACACACTAAATGCTGTTTTTTTTTAGGGAAATATGTGTGTGTGCGTGTGTGTGTGTGTGTGTGTGTGTGTGTGTGTGTGTGTTGCTGCATAAACATTAAACCCAGGACTGAAAATGGCTACATTGAATAAGGCACACCCCAGATTTAGAGTCCCTACTCAGACGCCACTGAACACAACAGTGCTATTAAACTAATCAATGGTCTTTATCAGCGTTTCCTGTCTCTTTTGGCTGACAGCAGGTCCCAGTGACATCAGCAAATGTCCGATCCCTACCTCACATAAATGTATTTACATTTCATTTGAGTCATGGGCGTATGAGACAAAGTGATTTTTCATTCTCCGCTTGTTTCAAAATAAATAAAATAATTTTAAGTAGTAAGTAATTTATTCTCAATTATAAATATATTATTTAGACTCACACTGCAGTTCACTTATATTTCACTCAAGCGTCATCATTTTTTGTTGTTTGTACCACTCCAGTATATTTCCGTGGTAAATATACACAATATGCACAGTGGATTTAAGTCTTTAATTTTTTTGAAGCATATGGTTTATAAGATGTGCATATTTCAGATTGGCGTCCTCAGTTGTATGTAAAAAAGTTAAAATAAACTCCACCTTAACCAGCTTCAACTTTATAATTCCACTTACTCATTGATGCATTCATAATAATCTGTAAATAATAAATAAAGTAACAGGAAGTTGTTTTAACTGCTGATATTTTGATCCACTATTGTTATTGAGTCATACTATGATATTAAATTCAGACGGATATGTACTGTCCTCATTGTTATTTTTTTTCAGCACTCAAATTGCCATAAAAATAAGATAATATGATGTTTTTGTGCGTAACTATTTATCCGTATGACAGGAAGTAGTGTGAAGCCATTTGACCTCTGTGGGGGAATGGTGGGTGTCATCACATGGGGGCTGAGCATCTCTCCAGTGTCAGGGAGACAGAGAAAAGACACGGGGTGCGGTTGGTTCAATGCGGGACACCCTCTTGTATTGTCTTGATGACATGGGGGGACATCTGGCACTGGCAGTGTTGAGGTGTTGAGGTCGCCGTCCTCTTTCTCATGCGCGGAGCTGTGCAGCATTGAAGCACTGCCTGCATATTCTCATGCTAATACCCAAAAGGCAGGAGCAGATGTGAAACATTTGGTTCTGTTCTTGTTCACTTGTAAAGAAGTAATGTGGCCCGTTATCAGCATTTCACTTTTTTTTGTTCCGCAGCGTGTCATAAAAAACGAGTTCACGGCCTGGGCCATCGTCTTTGGTGGCCCGGCTTAAGACGCCAGTGGCCACGGCCGGTGGCACGGCGTGGTCCTGCTCATGTTTTAAAGATCTGGAAACATGCTGCAAGAGCTGGAAAGTTTGGCATTACTCCCCCATGAGCACAACACTAGCTCCTGCACGGTTTGTGAGTCTGTTTGGTTTCATGTGTGTGTCACTTTTATGTGTTGTAAAGTGTGCTGTTGTGGATTTCAGCATCTTTTGCCTGTTTTGTGTGCACTCTTGTGCTCAGGTCTGGGTTGGTAAAAGAGATGATGTCAATGGAAAGACATGTTGAATCAGTGACTTTGAAAAATCATACATGTGTTTGCCTGTTGTGTGTAAGTGTGTGAGTATGTTTATGTCATGTTGTGTTTCTGCATGATCTTCATACTGAACATGAGGATTGCCTGTATTGTGGGGGAGATGGTCCCGCCTGCAGGGGGAATCATTGGCTCCTGTGTGCTCCTCTCCTCATCTGATTGGCCAGAGCGGTGTCAGTCAGGCATGGTGACAGGAGAGACAAGTTTACAACTGTACACACGTGTAGCTGCTACATCAGGGCTGTGGCGGTGGTGTCATCCCACACAGAGCAGGGGAAGCAGAGCTCTTGTTACCTGAACGCACCGTGGCTCCCAGTCATTACGCACCAGCCTGTTCCCTCTGTTTCCCACCGCACCACCTGTGTCCAGCAGCAGGAATCCCATCATCTGCTTCCACTCCCCATTCCTGTTCTTTCTTCAATGGGAAGGAGACCCGACCATGTGCGTCTAGCATGGCTGTGGCCCCGGCACCGTGCGCACAGGCACCGCCATGGCTTTTAGCCGCATCACCAAACTGGACGCTGCGTCCCGCGGCATCATCATCATCAGGAGCAGGAGAGCGGCGGTCATGCTGTGCTCCCTGCTCTCCTCTCTCCTCCTGCTGCACGGCTTGGCTGACTCTCTCCCCGCGGGCGCAGCCTCCGGCGCTCGGGCGAAGAGGCTGGTGCGCGTATGGAGCGCCGGCACGGAGAGGACGCGCTACCCGGCCGCCGTGCGCCTCCCCCCGCTGCTCCCTGATGAGCTGCCCGGTGAGTCCGTCTTGTTGCCGCCTCCGGATTTACTCGCCTCCAGGAGAGTGTCGCCACGGCTCGCAGGTAAAGTGAGCCCGCTCGGGGAGGGCAGCAAGAAGCTGCCACAGGCGATCATCATCGGCGTGAAGAAAGGAGGCACCCGGGCTCTGCTGGAGTTCCTCCGGGTTCACCCGGACATCAGAGCCGTGGGAGCGGAGCCGCACTTCTTCGACCGCAACTACGACAACGGGCTGGAGTGGTACAGGTGAACATTTCATTATAAGGAGCATTATGGATTATTATGTCATAAGGTGGGAAATGAATAATTCATAAATCCACATGATCAAACTGATACAGATGATTATTATAAACATGAATTAATGTCCCACTGAAGTCTATGCGCTGTTATTAGTCATTAAAGTGCCGTGATGATGGATGGTGTTTTTTTTTAAATATGAGAATGTCTCCATAAGGCAGAGAGATGTTTCTTTATCATCTCAGCTGCTGTGCGGAAGTGGCCTCGCGCTGCTGGGATGATCCGTTACCTCACACTCAGCCTTGTTTTCACGAGATCTTATCAGGCGGCTCGGTTTCTGTAGCACATTTTAGGGTTGACTGCCTTTAAAGATGCTGCGTTCAGTGCCCCGATTAGGCTGGGACATAAAGGAGCGGGGATTAAACAGGAGGATTTAAAACATAAAAAAAACAACAACAAGTTTCGTACCCTGTTTTCCCCTTTAAATTAAACAATAATTTAGCCCCTGTGCTAAACAGCCAATCAGGCTTTTGTTTTCTAAAAAGTCAAAGTTAATGTCTCAATTCATAAGAAAGTATAAAATATCATAATTAAGAATATGTTACTGCAGATAAATTACAATAGTGAAGATTTTCGACAGCGTTTTGGTTGTTGGGATTTAAATTAGATTTAGCACTTAAAACTTTTACTGCTTCAAACTTTTTTGATTTGTTTTGTTTAATGAACTTGGATATTGAGAAGCATAAATTCATCTGAGTGGCTGTCTGGAAGGAGTTGGACTGATTGTGGTGAAGCTCCAGGGAAACTGATGGAGGATTGTGCTCCTCGCTCAGGTCGGATTTTGTGATTGATTTCCGCCGTCACCGTGAGTGTGAGTGTGAGTGTGAGTGTGAGCGAGCATCGTGTGTTCACATTTCCACAGGCCGGTGGGGAATAATGGCTCTGCCTCCCAGTGGTCCTCTGTCTAATGGGGCATTGCCGACATTGCCGCTCTGTTATTAAGAAGGATTAGGGCCATAATGAAAGGTTACCTGAGTGTCTCAGGAGGTATAACTCACCTTCTGATTGAGTTAACACTGCACACAGCTCCCACTAAAAGCCCGCAGACAAAACTTTTACTCTCGCTCACGGACAACTCCCATAAGACCACTGCTGGGACTCACCCTCTCTCTTCCCCCCAAACCATCCGGCCCTCTCTCCCATCTCCCACTCACACACACGCACACCTCCCTCTTTGTGCCTGTCTGAGAGCTAACATTCTCTTTTCGCCATCACTCTTTCACACCCTTCTGTTTACCTATTCAGCCATTGTGGGGGGTTTTATATCCATGAGGGTCCCATCTATCCCGAGGAGTTGCCAAGATTCTCTGGAATTTGGACCGTGCCTCCGGGGAATGGCCTCCGTGCCGCTTCGATTAATGCTGTCCATTTTGAACAGAGGGACCTCTGGAAGGAAAAAGAGGAATAAATAAGAGTTAAAACAGGAGTTTGTCGTGTCGGCGGTCCTGGAAAACGAATGGGAGTATTCCGGTTTATGGAAGTTGTTGATTGAGTCTTGCTGAATTTGAAAATTGGACATGTGGACGTGCGTTGTTGTTTTATTCAGAACCAGGAAATCATTCTGATTGTGATCGATTCCATCAAAAATCGTCCCAACCTTGGTACTGTTTACCAGAACCTCCCAAATGCAGCCCCACACATGTCCTGTGCATGTTAAACCCAAGTGAAATAAAAAGCACACTCTGGTGGAGTTTGGACCAAACCAGGCCAGATTTCCTGTGACTAATCACTGTGTCCAATTTGCTTGAATTATGCAATTCCTTTCATTAGCAACAGTGAATAGGGAAAAACACGGTGGAAACAGAGAAGCTTCCGTCTCAGGAGACTCTTTGTTTATTGTTAAGCGCTGATATGTGTCCTCGGCATGAATCACTCGTCTCTGTCCCTATGGGAATGTGCGGAACATACTTCAACACCTCTAAGCCCTTAATGTGACGTGGCAACATCTCCGGCCATCTTTTCCAGCTCTCCGTGAATTCGGCTTGCCTGGTCCGTTATGGGAATTTCCATCAATCAACCGTAAAGCTATGACGCAAAGATTTCTAATTTACGGAGAAGGATAAAAGTTGATTTGATGACTTGAGAGATGGAAGTGTTTAACTTTTAAACAAAACTAAAACTATTTGTGTTATTTTCTGCCTTTCTGTGAGTATTTATTTAGATATTAGTTAAAGAAAAAAAACTTTAAACTTTAACTTTTTTCATTTAAAGTTTTTTGGGGGTACTTCCACAGCTAAAATAAAATCTAATTACTTTTAAAAATGAAATTAAAGAGAAAAAAAAATCAATAGATTAAAATGTCGTCCTTTCTTTTCCTTCAGCTTTTGTATAGTCCCTGTTGTGTAGTCCTGGTCAAAATCAGGCCTTTTGTTAAACAGGAAACCAACACCGGGTCCCTTCGCCCAGTCAGTCCGTCAGTGTTACATTTCACTACACATTTCTCAGCAGTGTATCCGCATAATCGCACACAACCTGTCAGGCTTTTGTTGTGGAAATGGACACTCGGAGCGAACAAGGAGGTCAAGCACAAACACTGTCATCTAAGACCCGGGTCCGTGCCACGGGGTGCTCATGATTATGTTGTAGGCCTGCTTGTGTTACTCACCGCCCACTTTTTGCTTGTCGTGACCCGGGCCGCCGCGGTTTCCCGTTTGATGTCTGCAGACCGGTTAGATCAGGCTCCACCTGATCCCTTAATGGGTTAATTACCCCCAAAGAAGCAAAAACGCGTGTGACCTGCGAAAGACAAGAACAATCAGCTGCCAATTCCACCACATGCAAATATATCTAGATCTAAACAAACCACTGTATCCTGCGTAGGAATACACTTTGCTCTGTTTTTTATGTACACACACACGCATACAAACGCACATATGCAGTATATAATCAGGAGAGGTGAGTATGCTCGACTAGAAAAACTGAAAAATCACATTAAATTATGTGTCGCTGTTCAAACAACTGGCCTTATATGAAAGGGTATTATGCAATGGTAATAAAAAGAAAATAGGTCTTAATCATACAGTAAAAGCAGTGACCCATTGGGAACTTGTGTCAGCAGCTTTGTGGAGCCTGATGTGTGTCTCTGAGCTGTTACAGTGCTCTGTGTGGTGAGACAGCGCCAAGCGTTCATATACCCAGAACCAATCAGAGGCTTTAAGTCCGCGTTTCAAACACGATTCCAGAGCCAGGTGTAAAAGTGGAATAATATGTGTCCTGTCTGTGTTTCATTCCCATGACTGACAGTTATTTTATTAGTTATTAGCATTTTCCTACATTAGACTACAAAGTTTGGATCGCTGACACAAATGTAAGAAAAAACGAAGTAATTATATTCGTCAAGCGCTGTTCGATGTGTGGAGCTGCTGAATTCCCAGAGTTTGAAATAAGGCCGACGTCCAAGTTTGTCAAACGTTGGCAGCGGTGGTACAGTTGGTGTCATTTAATTGGGTGGCAGAGTTTAAACTCTGGCCTTGTTTGCGGCTGCCTGACATTTTACTCGCCTTTTTGCGTGAGGAGCGGTTGCGAGGGCCGGTGGAAAACATGACACAACTCGACACTGGTGAGGCGAGATGTTGGTCATCTGATGAGATAAAGGAGTTGGAGCCAGGCTTACTCTATAATACAGCTAGAACTATACACCGCTAATCCAGAACTGTACGACATGAAACAAGTTATAACGTGCGTGTGGGTGTATATGTGTGTTGGTGGTCATGACAAAACCACACACCAGCTGGAACATGAGCCCAAATTTAACTCTCTCTCTCTCTGTGTGAGTGTGTGTGTGTGTGTGTGTGTTCTATAAATCCATATTTGTGTCAGCACATGAGCTAAAGGCACTTCCCGTGTAGAATGGCCCTCAGTGTTGCCCTGAGATGTAATCGGGTCAAGAATACAGGAATGACATGTTCCTCTGAGTTTTAAATAGATCCAGCAAGTTAGAAATAGTTTGGTCTTCACTCGATCAGTTGCACAGTATGGGCCACTAACTCCATGTCATATCATGTAACTATATATTTTTTATTTATTTCTCCACAGCACAGTCAAGATTTGTAGTTGTAACTCATTTCGTCCAATTGATCTCCCGTTTGACTGATCCATGCTCTTCCACTAAAGTGGAAAATACCGACCAGTAATGAAATATACTTAAAGGTTCATTGGAATGGTTTTGGATGGGAATTGTACTTTTGTAGAATCAGATATTGTGTGGATCTGTTTTTCAGGAGCACAAGTACATCTGCGAACACGGGGGCATGTTTGCGGATGGCAGGTGGAGTGGAGAGGACTAGCGGAGGTGGAAGGGTCATGATGGGGGTCCGGGAGGGCACACACACACACACACACACACATACAGTGTCCGTAACGTGATCTCGAGAGACCTCCTGAGCGTGAGCTCTGAGTTGCCTTTGGATTGTGAAAGTGATTATCGTAGGGTATAATTGTAAAACTGGGAAGGCCACCTCCTGCTGAAGGCATGCAACCCGCTAACGACTGCAGTCTCCCCTCCCTGCCAACTCCTTGACCCCCGCCACCCCCTTCGACATCTTTGCGTGCCCTTAACAGCTGACCCAAGGAGGCCCCATGTGGGGAAGGTAGAAAGAAGCAAGTGGACTATCAAAAGTAGTGCCTGTCAGCAGCTGCCCTCTGGCATCCTGGGAATCTGCCCTCCTGATGGTTGGGTGAGGACAGGCAGCAGGTGCAGGCTGCTCTGTAGACACCACCTGGATCTCCTCCAGATGCTCACACCTGATGTATTCACCTGGTACACCTACAATAAGAGCTGGTTGTTGTCTTCTTGTAGCCTAGCAAGGTGAAGGGAGCCTTGTTGCTCCTTTGGTGCAAACCTTTCTGGCGTCGGGGATCAGGAACTCCAGAAGCTTTGACGAACAAGTGGAGAAATAGAGTGTGATTGATCATGGTCAGGAGAGTCACCCAGAGGGCCGCCACAGAACGTGCCACCCTCAGAGTTCACAGTGCCAACAGATGGCCACGGAACATTAAGATCAAGTTACATTGTCTCTAGGTTTCGGTTGTTTACTCGCTTTTGGTTTTCTGTGTACACGAGGCAGCAACCTGTTTGACCCTGTCCTATCTCAGGCCCATTCAGCTTAGCAGCTGTTGGACCTTTTATGAGGTATTAGCCCGCACATTATGAAGCATTTATTCTGGGATTCATATTTCAGAAGGAGCAATTGAGGTCACTTTTTTTATTGTCCTTGACTATATAGAAATCCATCGCTCTGGAGAGCTACAATCCACAGTAATCATTTCAGACGTATAATTGTTTTTGAAGTTGAGCTGTTTGACCTTTTCAAGACATTGAGCTTTAGCTCCGCTGCTCTGTGTTCTTTATCTCAGGCCATATACCTGAAAAGCTTTACCACTTTAGTGCTTTTCAGGCAATGCCCATGAACCGCAGTGATTTATTTTCCCTAGAACTTCATGGAAACCTGCCAAGTCATATTTTCTAATATCACAGCAGTGCTGCCCTCAGGCACTTTACAAGCAGTATGACTGAAATGGAAAAAAAAGGGGGGGTAAAAAAAAATCATGTTTGCCATTTTCTCCCTGTTCTATATTTCTGTCCCTCCATGTTTCATTCTGTTCTTTTTGGCAGCCCAAGGTTAATGGAAGTTAAGTGTTATCCCTCCACAAACAAAGAGAGACTGAAACCCTATCATTTGGCGCTAGAGAGTCAAGGGGCTTTAGACCAAACTGCTTCAGCTCTTTTCGAAGGAGCGAACGAAACAAACCGCAAAACAACCGCAAGAATTCAGGCATAGCCAGACTTTCGGAGGATTTGCCGGCGTGCTTGAGGATTTTAGAATGATGCAGCCAAACCCATGTTATTTGGGCACAGAAGGGCTTGGTAAATGATGCGCGGACGGAGCATATACGTGTTACAGCCCTCAGTGGTACGGATTGGCAGGGTAAACCAACGCCTCGGCGTGATGGATCGCTCCTTCCCATCTTACAGGCAACAGCTTTATCACAGGACGGGGACCTCTCCTTATTTTCCACAAGAGAGAAACGGACAGAGACAGACAGAAAGCGAGGGAGAGCCAGAGCTGCGGAAAGCCTGGGAACCAATAAAAAGAAGGAAGCACTCTCCTCTTGGGTCCTCCATTTTCCGTTCCAACTGTAGTGTTTTCTTTACCGCATTTTTTTTTCTCCCTTCTGGCTCACATCTCATTCCTATATTTCAAGTCCCTGTAAAATTAAAAAACATTCAAGTGTTTACTACCCGGGGAACCTGGCGGTGCTTCTTTCCAGCCATTTACTGTCATTCACTTTCAAGTGTGGTTTTTAAGGCTTATTGACCAAACATGGACTTGCCCTCCTTTTTTCTGCCTGTGCGCTTCAAGGCATGGGCTCTGACACGCTTGCCATGTGTGCTATCTGCAGCTGCCTGTGTGGCGATAGGATGGCACCGAGCATCTTTTTTCTTTTGCTCCAAAATGGCCAGCGCCAGTCGCGTTGGCGCAGTCTGCCGTGCAGGCACAGGCAGAGGCGATGCCAGACAGCATCTCAGGGACAACCTCTTTTGGACCGCCCAACCTCCGTCTCCGCGCAGAACACCGAACGACACTGCAGCGAAGCTTCAGGCACAAGTGAGCACGTTTGCGTGTGCGGTCGTATGCGTGTGGTTCTATTGAAAATAAGGGATTGCCGTGTTTTTGGCACGAATGACTACAACTAAACGCTCTTCATCCTTCAGATGTTATTTTCAAGCTTTCAGCACTTCTACAAGTGTATTCTGTATATTCATGAACAACAATCTACAAAGACATGCACGGTAGTGATGAGTGATACAAAACATGCTGAAGATTATGGTCTGGCAGTGCTGTACACCATCACCAGAGACCCTGCAGAATTTTTAGAACAGCTAATAATGGGCATTGTGAATGAGGGAGAATGACAGAGTGGTATGTAATCTGCCTTGAGGGTTCTTTCATTCAAACACATGTGCAGTTTTGAAAAGCTACCTGGTTTGTACTGAAAATTCCAGCTGCTCAAACAAATGCTCGGTTTACCCAAAGTCTATTGTGTTTCAAATAAGACCAGCTGTAACGCACAAAGGCACCATCTCTCTACTGGGATATATCAGGCCTTCTCTTTGCATCAATCAAAATGTATACATTTCTAGTAACACGTACACAGCACAGATTTACACTCTGTTTCTCTTTCATAAAGTCAAACAAGACTCATCGCAACCTCTGCTCCGTTCCTCATTTTCATCATTTCATCCATTTGGAGAAACGATGGTGCGCGGCTCTTACTAATTCCCCCCCCCCCCCCCCCCCCCCCCCAAACGTCAGGCCGCTTGATTAAAGAGAGGAATGTGTTCGAAAATGAGTTTGCCAACCCCAAACCCGCTTATTGATAGATGGAGTGCAACAGCACAGTCTGCGTCTTTTTGCATAAAGATGGAGGAGGGTGATAAAGGGTGTGTGTAGCGTGGGGCTGTGATTGATATGCCCACAGAGGAGTGCGGGGAAGCCACCCAGTAATTCAATTAATCTTAACCTGAGCACTAGTAATTGCTACTGTAACTAGGTCTGACTGTACATTAGACAGGGAGGGAAATTGCTGTCAGAGGAACATGTCTGGCTAATAGAAGCGAGGGGGGGGGGGGGGGGGGGGGGGGGGGGGGGCGTCCTCAGTGCTCCGGAGGTGCACAAAAGAGCCTCTCCTCCTTCACCATTATGCTTTCTCCTAAAGATGAGTATTTGCATGTTAATGAGAGGAGAGCGAATGAAAAAAGAAACATTCACTGTCTGTCTGTAGACACGTTCACACAAATACAGTCATGCATTCAACATGCAAACAAACTGAATGGAAAATAAGATCATAAGATCTATTATAGACTATTGTGTCTTATTAACATTACACATCAGTAAAAAAGTCGTAAACTGATCATTTTTGACATTTGGGTTAATTAATACTATTTTCATTTGGGTCTTTTCGTGCACATTAAATAAACAAGCCATAAAGTGTTAATCAATGAGGCGCTGGTGGGCGGCATTCGTAACGCATGGACAGAGTCAGACAATAGCAGTTTGCCTGTGTTCCCAGTCTTCACTCAGCGAACCAGCTGCTGGCTGCAGGTTCATATTTAACACACAGACACGAAACTGGCATCGATCTTTTCATCTAATTCTATCAAGGAAGCAAATAAGCACATTTTGCAATGTGTAAAAAACTTTTTCTAAAAGGCTGAAACTTATTGAGTGGAATTGGAAACTTTTAAATGGATGTAATGTCTGCATGCAGCGTTATGTTTGTGTGTGTGTGTTCATTCATCAAATAAAGCCATATGTGCGAAGACTCTGTGTGTATTGTTTCTCCTCAGACATACACAGGTGTATTCTTTATTGTTTGTCTGGGGGTTTTTTTGTGTCCAGCTCCTATTGAGCTCTCCAACAAATGTTTCAGGATTGTCAGAAATCCTTTGAACGCACCCTGGGGTATTGATCCTATTGTTTCCTGTATGGAAAAATTGGAAATGTTGGCTTGATGGTGTTGACCAGTAGGGACAGTGGTGATTTTATGCATTCCCTGAAAACTGGACACCTCAAGAACAGCAGATAAATCAAGTTCAGTAAAATCTTTTTTTTGCTTAACCTCTTCATTTCTGCATGATATCAGACGTTTGTATTTATGCAGCTGGTTTGTTCTGGGTCAGCCTCGGTCAGTTGAAAGGGTGCAGGGTGTATCAACATTGTGGAGCCTGTGGGACATGACATGAGCCCAAAGTCTTTTTGAGTCGTTAAACATGTGGTGGGCCTGCGGCTCATTATATCATTATGTTGTCAGGGCGATTGTTAAAGCTGACATCTTTGATTCGCGCTGTCACATCCTCCCGTGCAGTCACATCATCAACACGGGGAGGGAGCTGCTTATTTCAAGACTCTGTGCGCAGTTTCCTCTGCCACCTCCTTAACCACACCCCCATCAATTATTAATCCAGCCAATTAGCAGGGCTGCATTATTCACCAGGAAACTGTGATCACATCCATTAACAATGCAGCCTTACTTCACTGTGGCGCTCCCATGTGGCGCTCCCACACTCCCTCTGCCCACTGTCCATATTTGACCACCAAATTCTGCACAGAGCATATTCATTGAGGGCTTCATTATAATTTCCTTCGATCATTTACTTTTCCAGTCGCTGCACACACAGAATCTGCCCGAAATAGAAATACTTAAATAATGTATGGCCATTAAAATTACCACAGCAAGATTGGTAATGGTTCCTTAATGTCGTTAAACCCGGGTCAGAGTTTTTCTTTTTTTAGTGTTATTACTGTCTCAAAACACAGCAAGAACATCAAATCAAATTGACCCCATAAATAAAAACCTACAGCTTACAGTTACGCTAATGGTGGAAAAAGACGGACCAGGAGACCAATGTAGCATTAACACTGTCTGTAGGTGTGGATGTAATGTTGACATCCCCTTTATAATGTTGACAGTGAAATTAAGTGGCTGCAAATGATTAGAAAGAATTTAAAAATTAAATGGAAAAAAAAATTTATTTAACTATTTTCTATTGATTGAAACGACAACAACACTGTTAAAGCTTCCTGAACATAGCAGTCAGTGTTGTCAGGAGACTAAATTAACATAATTAACAGCGCCTAGCAGAATGAAAAAAAAAAATTACCCTACCCTCCATCTTTAGCTGTGAGGCGGGAGTAATGTTTTTTCCTGGTCCCCCGCTGTTTCCCAGAGCTTTACTTGCCGGGCTGTGATTGCTTGTCACTGGGATTTATGGACCCTCAAATCGCTGAACAGAATCACTTCCTGTTTTCCCTGTGTTTACCGGACACACAGGCGGGCGGCTGTGCAGCAGATAAAAAGCGATTTATTTTCATTTGCTTATCTGCTTAATTGATGCCCCCCAGGCCTCCCTGACAGCCATAATTCCATTACACAAACAATCCAGAGAAGTTTGATTAACACAAATGAGAGTTCGGGGCTCCCACTGGTTTACAAGTTGTTCCTACACGGTCGGAGTCACGCTTCTCTTCACACTGACTCAGTCCGGCTCAGGCCTTGTGCGGCAGTCATTAATAACAACTCTCCATCACAGTGGACTGTGACAAGAACGAAACAAAAATCGAATAATCACAATGAAATGCTGCTGTGTTGTTGTTGTTGTTTTTTAAAATCTGTGATTAAAAGTCTGCCTTTTAATGTGAGATTTACGCATTCCCACCATCAGAATGCCCATTGAGTCCTCATCATGGTGTTGGGATTTAACATGCATTTCACACCTCCCTGAGCGTTAGCTCACTGGAACCAGCCGATATGCGGCTGATTTAAAATGCTTGCCTTCAACCAGATTCTCATTACGGCCACTGAGACGCAACTGTATTGATTTTGTTGTTTGGGATTCACAACGAGTATTGATTCACTGGGGCCCCCTGAGACAAGTGCGTGTAATTAGGCTCATATTGTCGAGGGGTTCGCCCCACTTACACCTCAGCTGGAGTGGTCCTCACTGAGGAATCGGAGCTGTGCCTCCCCCCACCCCCACCCAGAAATATTGTACGAGTGCTAATGGAGAGGCCTTACCACATACACATATAAAGCACATATCTATGCACACATGCATGCACACACAGACCCGGCTAGCAGGTCTGTTTCTGACATACCATTTCTGACATCATATTATTTTCCACTCAGCCCAGCAGCAGCAGCAGCAATGAATATTCGCTTTCACCGCACTATTTTTGCTCTCTTATGTTTCATTCCTCTTTTCTTGTGTCCAACTGGCTTTTAAACACCGTCGGTCCCCCCCCCCACACACACACACACACCCACCCACCCACAAAGCTTTTACTCCTGGCAACTGAGTGCCACTGAGCGCTGCTCGCCCTCTGATGAACCCTTGGATGCACATTACATCGGGAATGGCCCTTTAGAAGAGCTCTTTTGAGCCTCTAGGTGAGTGTACAAACATGCACACTGTGTCTTTTTCTGACATACCATTTCTGACATCATATTATTTTCCACTCAGCCCAGCAGCAGCAGCAGCAATGAATATTCGCTTTCACCGCACTATTTTTGCTCTCTTATGTTTCATTCCTCTTTTCTTGTGTCCAACTGGCTTTTAAACACCGTCGGTTCTGGCAAAGCATAATTCCCCCCCCCCCCCCCCCCCCCCCCCCCCCCCCCCCCCCCTGTGTCCAACTGGCTTTTAAACACCGTCGGTCCCCCCCCCCACACACACACACACACACACCCACCCACAAAGCTTTTACTCCTGGCAACTGAGTGCCACTGAGCGCTGCTCGCTCTCTGATGAACCCTTGGATGCACATTACATCGGGAATGGCCCTTTAGAAGAGCTCTTTTGAGCCTCTAGGTGAGTGTACAAACATGCACACTGTGTCTTTGCACGCTACGTGTAACACACTTGTAGACACACACACACACACACACTGCGTAAGACATTTTTACCTACGCACACACACTCACTCACACACTGGAGCAAGCGCGGTCATAAGGGACTGTATTAAACCCATGCTCCGCTAGTTGTCTGCAGCACTTCTACTCTTGCTCCGCCGCCATTTATTCTGCGGGGTAGGTATTGCATTACAGGCCCATAATGTAAATGCAAATGTGATTGAAAGTGGTTCATAATAGCCCCCATTTGACTGTCATGAATATGAATGGAATTAATATGCACTTCGTTTTGGTTTGCTTCTTTTCTCCATCAGCGGGTTCTCTTGAATGATCGTGCACGCCCGGCCCCTCCTCATCACTGTCCTTACACTCTATTTATTTACTTTCTAATTGTGATTTGGACGGCCCGCATTTATTCACGCCACGGCCTCCCTCTGTGCGTGAGCCACATCCGTCATTCAAGCCCGGCAGAGTTCGACGCGACAGCGGCGCAAATATCCAGCCATTATCTCTCTGTGGAGTACTCCTCAAAGTTAATGTGTTTTTAGGACGATTAAATCAGCGCGATAATATTGAAAAAAAGAACCCCCTGATTAATAACATGTGCCTCCCACTCCCTCCCACCCAGAACACATCGTTTGCCACTTTCACCGCAGTGAGCTAGAGACCTGCCTGTGCGTCTAATCACCTGCCTGCATGAGATCCGGCTATAGCACTGGCACAGTAATCAGCCGGGCCTTGGTGCGAATTAGAGCATTCGTTATTGGAATGATGCGGGAAAAGAGCTGCATTGGCCTTGCCTCCATAATGGCATGGATAAATACACCACAGGTCCGCTCGTAAAGGAATGAAGTGCAACATCCCTCACGGAGATAACTGTTAATCTATAGCTGTTCAAGTGTAAGAGCCTTTTTAGTCAGTCTCCTGGCTCAGCGCCAAGGCTTTAACTGTCTGAGCGCCAGAGGTAAAGCAGATGTACTTAGGGAAAGATCAGTGGATCCCTCAGCAGGAAGCTTGGACGTGTTTCTGAGCATCATGGCTTCTCTCTCTTTTACCCCTTCACTCACTTTTAGTGTTGGGCAATATTGTGAAATGTTGTTAATAATGATATTTCTGATACCAATATGTGTAAGAATAAAGGGTAAAATGTGTGCAGCTTATTGGTGGTTTCAGATGTAGATCCCAGATTTAAGATCCTTTATTTCCAGCAGGGAGAAAGAGGAAACCTTCTCGCCACTACATGCACGCTCCTCAACCCCAACAATGAGGCTTCGCCCTATAATTCCTTTCTATTTCCAAGACCATCCATCTTTGCTCACAGGGAGCTGACAGGCTAAGACATTAGCACGTTGTCAGAATCCGCCGTTCTCCATTACACCACATATTATCCTGCAGCCTCGGTCCAGTGTCCTGGCTGGGGTTCCCTCTCTCCAGCCAGAGGAAGAGGAGATGTTTTCCTGTTTGTGTGAACAGTTCGGCTCAACCTTGATGGGGCCTCCTGGTTTCTCACTGGGGGTCTGTTGAATTCTGGGTCACAGCCCAGCCCCAGGCGATCACTGGGCCCGCGTGAGCTTCATCTGCTCCCTGTGACATTCCGCACTGGGTAATTCTTCACCTCCTCTTTGAGCCTGTTCTTCATCTTACTCCATCTCACTGGCACTGCTTCCAATCACCGCGTGCAACTGGTGCTGACAGCACTGTGACCTCACACACCTCAGCGACACCTGTTCATCATGCATGGCCCAGCTGCCTCAACGGGGATGAGCTGCACAAAGTTCCATTTTCCCTGGGCTATTTATTTAATGGATAATGCAAGGGACGCAAAATGGAAATCATGCATTCGACCATGTCTTTAACCCCGGCTCCTCCCTGGCTTCCTTCCCGAACGGCACAAATTCTCATCTCCGCTGAGCATAAATCATTTCGGTAACTTGTTATTGCCAAACTCATTATTTATTCTCCAGGATGTTTAAGGTGAAGCAAAAAAAAAAATATATAAAAATATATATATATATCCCATCAATTATTTAAAGCCCCTGGATGTGAGTAAGGGAACATAATCTTCATCCGCCTCTCCCTGTTGCTCTGTGACGCTGCGATCTGGGAAAAAGTGAGCGTGTTGGTAATGAGTTTATGTCAAGAGAAGCGATAAGAGGGAGCATTCATACATGCTAATCTTCTGTGGTGGCAGGACGGTGCGGAGGGTGCAGGGCTGGCTGGTGTGCTCTCGCTGTGGCTTGGCACAGAGATGAGGGCAGCGACGTGATGGTGCCAGGCGCTTTGTATTCTGAGCTTGGGAGTGGATGGATGGAGCTATGGGAACAGAGGGGGAGGAGGAAATGAAATAGGAAAGAGGCAGTAGACGGAGGGGAAAAGAGCTTGGAGACAGCGTAATCACTTTCACACACCTCCATACTACTGATGCTGGACTCTTATCCCTGACGCTCGCTACCTCACAGTGTCTCTCTGCCTCTGACTCAGTCGAAACAGAAACCCGAGCTTGCCGGTTTCACATGTGTTGCAGATGTGCAGCGCTGTTTTGCTACCTTGTTCACTTCTTTGCTAAGATAGGTAAGCTTAGACTCTTGACTCGCCGTGCACCGAAAACTGTTTAAAGTTAGCTGTCAAATATTTGGCTTTCGTTGCGTTCCAGCTATCGCGTTTCACGTGGAAATTGCGTGTTACCGTCTCCTGCCCTCTGCTGCCCGTAGGGGCCCCTGGGACAAAGCACAAACTGTAATGCAATTGGACAGGAACGCGACAACCGCTCTCTGCTGTGAGGTTGTCCACAACGCGGGATGATGCTCTGAGATCACAGCGAGACAACCTGCCAGCTCTGCTGGCTAAGGTATCACCTGACTCATTTTGGCTTCTCTATAGACACTTGCATTCAAACAGAACAATGGTTCCTTTTTAGCAGTGGTTCTATTTTAGTAAAATTTACAGTCAGAGCGCTCAGACGTTTGCCAGCAAGTTGGGCTTTGAACCTGTCAACTTCTTATTTTAATTGCATCTATGTGTGTGTGTGAGTTGTAGTGCAGTATGACAGTATGAAAGCAGCCTTGCCATTGTGTCATCAAACCCACAACACAACACTCACCTGTGTTGTGGGTTTGAAATGGAAACATTGGCAGGATTAAAGCAGCCGCTCTGAATCCGACTTTTGCCCCTGAGGACACACGCCACACCATTTCCACAGGCGCTGTGGAAATGCGCGCTGATGTGGTTGAGGCGACGAGGCAAACATGTTCCAGTTTATGACTGTGTAACAATAGCGCACACTTATAGTACAATGCCGCACCCAGCTCTTCCCCATTCCATCCCTCCACTTAGTCAGAACCCATAGACTCTCAATAACCGCATCATCACAGTTATGTAAAACAAGGATAATGTTCTTTATGTTCTTGTTGTCAGTAAATACCACAAAAAGTTGAAAACTAACAACTGATCCAACTAATGTACGTTAAAACGTGTTGTCAAAGCCTGACATCGCTAATTTGTGCAATTGACCTTTATTGCAACACATTTACGAGCCACAGTCGTACATGGGGCGACATGTTTCTTCAATACCTCATGTCGGAACGCTGTGTTAACCTCCCATATCCCATATCCCATATACCACCCTCCTGTCTGAAATACCAGATATGTAGTATATAATATTAATAATATAATAATATATAATAGTCCTCAGCAAACACAACGGTTTCACAGGTTTTACACAATAGGTCATTTGCAGCCCTGTCTTTATAACAGTGAATATGCTCCTCCCTGTACAGTAGGAAACCATGGCGGCATGTCAGTGTTTTTTTCAGGAGCTCCCCACTGGATGTTAATCAACTGTTCTGGTGAAACACAAGCCGTGGCCAGTCATACTGCTGTGTCTCTGCCGGCGTAATGGAAACCAGATGCCGGACAGCCGCTCCATGTTAAAGGTGGTGGTAGGAACGGTTGATTGTTCATGAGCCAGAGTTTGAAATGAGCGACAGTTCATCACGGGTTAATGGCACAACAACAACTATGTTAGATCGTTCTGCTGATTATTAATACTGCATTTGATTCATTTGATCATATTTTAAATCTTTTATTGCGTACTGCTTTGAGGACAACCCAAGTCCTTGTCCCAGTTACTATGAAGAAACCATCATCAGTCCACCACCAGGCGAAGAAGACTGATGACTTGGCAAGTTTTCAGCTCTCAGTTTTAAAAAAAGAGTCAGTGTCGAAGGGTTTAAATGTTTGTTGGCCAAATCAATATCACGGCAGCGAAGAGGAGATTTGTTCACTCGCGTCTGCAAAGAGAGAAAAAGGGAAGGGATTGTCTTTTTGCCAGCCCATCATTTTACAGCTGTGTTCACAGAGGGAGCAGGAAGTGGGTTTATGTTATCACACTTTAGCCTCTTGGAAATACTGTATCTCTCTCTCTCTCTCTCTCTATATATATATATATATATGTATATATATATATATATGTATATATATATATATATAAATAAAATCAGCCAGGATTTTATTTCTTTTCTTTTTTTTTGAGCTTGAACTTTTAAGTTGCTTCTTTTCGGAACAAGGGAAGTAGCATCGGTGGCATAGGCGCACACAGGATGTGTGCCAACAGAAAGCAGGCTTGGATCTCTTTTCAGTGACAGCCTATACGGTATATTCAGCAGACTGAAATGTTTATATTGAATGTTTCAGCAGCCTGAAAATCACCATGGTAATGCTTCCAAAGACAAAAGCCCTAGCCTTTTGTCATGGGTAATTATTGCCGAGCAGTCCCCCTCAAAGCCTTCTATTTGGATCCGTAAAAAAAAAAATCACATTTAATTTTGGTCTCATGAATTTGACACAGGGATTTTTATTTTTCGTATTAAAATCAGAGTCGAGTGTAGAATTTAAACTCAAGTTCTTTTTTTCCCCCCGTCGGATTATCTGAATACAAATAACTGTAGCGAAAGGATAAGTGGAGCTATAGTGAGACCACTCACAGTGTCCTAATGAAGCCACCATCACTGCAGAACCGAACGTTCAACAAGCACAATACCTCGGAAATGAGCTTTGGTATTAAGCCCAAACTTTAGGTGTCTTATCTCCTGCAAGCCGATGAGACCTTAAAAAACTGACTTGGCGGGAAAGAAAAATAGCAGCGAGCCGTGGCCAAAGCGGATCCCAGTGAAGCGTCATCTCCACATGTCTCACACTGCGTGGAACTCTGAACAAGTGGGTCAGGGAAGTATGAAAAAGTCATGTGTCTGAGAATCCACTCGCAGAGAAGACACATGCACCCCGTGTGGCGACATTAGATACTACACAGTTATCCACTTTGGGTCTTATTTAGTCGTTAGGTCTTCCTTCATCATAATTTCCTTGAAATGGAACATACATAATAACAGTTCCAAAACAAAGCCTTGTCTCCGCTCCTGCTTTCAGTTTGTTTCTCAGATTTTTCATCCAGCAATCACAACCGCTCCCTTATCTTATCACCGCTAATTGGCTTTTACTCAGCGTATGCGCACAGACACCACTGAAATACACAGCAGAATTATAAATAGGATTATATTTCTCCCTCTGTCTGATTTCCTTGCTTATTTCTATTATCGCTCTCACCCGTCTCACCCACTAGATAGGCAGTCTGGGTTTAGAAGAGAGCAAACTGTGCTACTTGGCGTCTCGACGGCCCAAATGCGCATCCTGCATCCTTTTTACCGCCCTCACTCCCTCCCCTACCGCTGTTAGTGACGGTGAATTATTCACAAGCACATTGCCATAAAGATAAAGCTTATTTTTCCTCCCCTTACGCAATCAACTAGGGACGTACACTCAGCACCAAGGGAAAAAAAAGGGGGATTCTGTTCAAAACACGACTGATAAATTTATAAGAACAGGCGAAGCTAAAAGAGGTTCAGTAGTGAGGCGGGTGTCCAGCAGGGAGATTTATTCATATATATTTGTTAAAAAAAAACATTTTTCACAACAATGTGTGTCACAATATTATTCTTTACTCTATTTATAATAAAGTTCACCCACTAACAAATCACACAGCGCTGATTATTTTCATCTGTTCAGACCTTATTTATGAGGTCTCTAATATCTGACTGCATATGGAGAAACAGAAATGTTCCAAGTGTGGCGAGACTTTCAGCACTGATACATTCGCAATGGCAACAGGCCAACAGTTGTTTTTGCGATTAGAAGTGTGTGTTTGATTACTTCAACCGGCCATTGGTCTGACTGACTCTTAAAACAAATGAAAATAGACAACGCAACTTTGTGAGGCTCTATAACTGTTGCCATACTGCAGTTTCCCCTCCTGTGGTTAAATCTCCCTTTATTGTTTTTCCTCCTTATCTCAGCTGAAGGGAGGACAGCAGGTTTTAGCCTCCTTTTAATAACACTAGGACATTTTTAACAACGTTGTTTTATTAATGGCACAGAGGTTCAACTTGAAGTTGTTCTCCCACACCGAACCACCACATGCTTTTTAAAACCAGTTCACATCCTTGTCTAATTTAAAACATGCATATCATCAATCTGGCTAAGAATTTAGTTCAAGCTGTCATTTCTTATCTTTTTCCTCCGCAGTGACATTGTTATCTAGCCTGTCCCCAGTGTCATGCAGACTTCCCTACTCAAACCTTCTCCAAAGCTTGTCATTTCCCAGAGGAAAACGGCAAACCTTGTCCTCCCATGTTGTTTTCCAAGAATAGACGAGTCTTATCTAGTAATTGTACGTCCCTGAAAATTGCTTCCTACCCCCTGCAGTTCCCATGTACCGCTCCGGTTTCATTCTGCATTTCGCAGTGCCCACCCGAGACACTTCCGAACTCAAAGTACATTTTTTGATTCATGTACAAGATAATCATGTTCTTTAGACTTAACGAAGCGTGACTCCCGTCTATTTCTAGCTAATTCCCTCATTTTCATGATACCACAGGGTTTTTGATCAAGATGGGAGTAAATCAATAGGAACAAACTGAAAACAAGGGCCAACGTTGTATCAAAACCATGTGAGAGACTCACTACGGCTCAGGAAAATATAGCTAGCTATAAAATATGCCGCTTTTAGGTTTCTTTTTTTGTGTCCAATGGGCCACTTAGCCACTCACGAACAGCAAGTTGTGCAAATTGCGTGTCACTTAAAGAAAGATGTCATCAGAACTCAAGTCAGAATCATCAATGCGATGAAAAAAATTGAAATAATCAGACTTAAAACAGAGCACTCCAATTGTGTATCAAGAGAAGCAACCACGTTTGATTTAACTGACGTGCAGTAAAATTAAATTCAATAGGATTTCATTTACATGAGCTAGTTCCAGGATGCTGGTCCTCGTGTGCGTGCAGTGTCACTGGCACCAGGACAGTGTCCCCGGTGTGATTTGATTTTTGTTATGGGAGCTATGTGATTTAGACAGCAGTAATAGCAAAAAATATAAAAAATAAAAAATATAATCTAATCTAATCTAATCTAATCTAATCTAATCTAATCTAATCTAATCTAATCTAATCTAATCTAATCTAATCTAATCTAATCTAATCTAATCTAATCTAATCTAATCTAATCTAATCTAATCTAATCTAATCTAATCTAATCTAATCTAATCTAATCTAATCTAATCTAATCTAATCTAATCTAATCTAATCTAATCTAATCCTGTGTAGTCAAGTCAGAGTAGTTGTTAACTGTCCAGGAGGACGGAGGATGTAGAGCTGTAAAGCACAGGTGTGCAGGCAGAGGTGACACAGTGCACAGGGGTTATAAATCCAGTGGAGGGAAAAAAAAGGTCAGGTGGGCTGATCCTGGAGGATTGGGACTGTCAGGGTCATGACATGGACGATTATGCAGATCGCGGCTGTCTGCTGCTGGGACGCTCACATTTGTAATTCCTACAACATAAATGGCTGGATCTCTCAGCAACTCCTCTCATTTAGAGTCATTTGCCAAGGCTTTAACACAGCATGATTCCATGTTTCCTCTTGTGATTCCCTTCATACGCGGCATCGCTGCTGGCGAATGCGGCCCACAGAGCAGGTAAAGGGCCGTTTGGTTGGGGTTTAGAGGAATGGGTTTACCCCTCACCACACAGCAGCCACTGCTCTAAATCACCCCCCTTCCTTCGTTCCTCCTCCTGTCTCCCTGACCTCCGCTCGAATCCACTGACCTGGAAAATATCTGGTGAGTCCGAGACACCAAGAGTGGCACTGGCCATTGCTTGGCCTGCAAACAGCAGAAATATTGAGCCAATTACGAGATGATTATCTGGCGGTGAGGGGGCAGGGGAGCGCTGCGGGTGTGTATTTATGCCTGCCAGGCCTCCCTGCTGGAGAAGGAAAAATGAATCAAAGCCTTGTGGGGGAGAAGTGGACAGAACTCATGCCCACTTGCCTCCATGTCTTTACAACTCCCGTCAATTGACAGACATTGGCCCGGGTCCAAGGCCCTTTTCTAAAAGGGTCCGGGATAACGCAAGGAAACGGCCGCTTTTCGGAGCTGATCGCTTGTTAGCGTTGTACTCCTCCCTAATTCATATGTCATGCTGTCAAATTATGGGTGCACCCGATCCACAGTAAATAAGACCTTATGGCACGTTTATACCTTTTTTTGGCATCTGTATAACAGGCAGACGTGAGTCACAGCCTGCGTATGAGGGCTGGTTCTGCCAGTGCAATTCATTCGGTGGGGAAACGAAAGCAGCGGTGCATCAGGCCCTTTATTCCAGTGTGGTTACTTTATAGACGGCTCTACAAAGGACGCATTGAGTGATGTATTCCATTTTACTGTGTACATTGGAGTTGGCTTTTTAATAGGGAATAGAGTCGCTTGAATGAGCTCTGGCAACCCTTTTCCCGTTAGTTAGTCCCATATGAGAGGAATGACGTACAATTACAACATGTGTTATGTTTTGTCATGTACACAAGCTGTTTGTGATGTTCTTAGTCATCCTAAATATTTTTTTGTCTCGCTTCTCTCCAGCACTTAAAGGCATGCCAGAGCAGGGAATTTGATTTAAAGTCAGGTTAGGGTTCAGGCGCTGTGTTTCTTGTTTCAGTTGGGGCCTGCGTCTTGTTTCGTGAGTGGCTCCCGCTGCCTGTGTTTCATGCATGGGTGTGCGCTTAGGGAGTCGTATTTTAGCAGCACGATGAAGACATCAAAGCAGAATCTGGAACCACAGTAAATCTCAGGCACTTGGATGGTTTGTCATCTGTTACATCACCTACCCCGCCAATAAAGTTTCATTAGAAAGCACTGAACGCTTTTGCTGTAGACTGGGAAAAAAATACCTTAGGGGTAGGGGTTACTGTAAAACCAAAAACGCTTTTTGTTCCTTTGCCCAACATTAACTCAACTGAAAAGCTCAGAGAGAGAAGGTCTTTGCTTGTATAACATTCTGCAGTCTGCATTAGTCAGTTGTGCATTAAGTAGTAGCACATCAGGAGTACATCAACAAACTACTCTGTAATGTTGAGCTCGATCAACAAAACATAATCATCAATAGGACCTTATTTAAGACAAAACAAGTATGGGGGCGCAACCGGTATCATTTTCATATGACTGCACCACACAGATGCTCCTGAAACCATTCTTCCAATAACTATAAAATATACATTGACCTGAATACTTGAGTGCTTTATGACTTCTACCCCTGGACTTTTGAACATGCCCGTCCTCATGTTGCACACCATATAACACACACTGACCCTGAAACCCACCCCCATCCCACGCCGTCGAGTGTCCCTCTCACCACCACCTCACCGGCGTGAGTGCATCAACCGCAGAACAAGTTCCACACACGCCATCAAATATGAATGATTCTTTTAGTAGGGGCTCATTTCTTTTTCATAGAAACAATAATGTTTGCTTTTGCATCATAAAGTTGTTTGTCTGTCTCAGAAGTTTAGTGGTTCCCAAATCAGCATGTGGCCGTTATAGGCAGGAAGTCAGAGCAGCAAGCCAGTGCCAGAGATCCCACTTTATCAATAATAGGTCTCCATGTCTGTTTTTATTTTTTTTATTGAGTGAGTCTAGTAGCCAGCGCCTTTTCAAATAACCTTGGCTTTGCAGTTAAGCGGTGTTATACACTATCGCCTCTTGGGGAGATGGGGCAAGGCTAATGTGAGAGAGAAGAAGCCTTGTCCACAGCTTTAGGACAGTTCACAGATACTAAGGATGGGGGGTCAGGCTTTGGACAGTGTTGCCTGTGGATGACAGCGACATCGGCGCCCCCGTGTTGCTGCTCTCGCTCTTATCGACCACTTCCTGCATGTACCCGCCATGCTGACCCTGTGATCCGTTCGTCACAGAGAAAATCCACTCAGGCTACTCAACCACATAAAGTGAATGTGTTTTGACAGTGGCCTGGAGGTATTGACTTATGGCTTTTAGATCTGTTTCAATGCATATGCCGAGCTCAGCCAGCAGCTGTTTCAAATCCTGAAACAACCATGTGGAAAACTGGCAGCGATACACTTGTGCTGTTACCTCATCCATCCTGACTCTGACATGGTCTTTCTTTAATTGTCATAATGTCAATAACCAAATATTTTGGAAAGATCACTGATTGCTTCCATAGATTTCATGAAGCTTTTGACGTCCAGATGTTTTGTTTTGACGGGGGGAAAAAGACTGTCTTCACATAAACAGGAATTAGGACTCTAACCCATTATGAATGAAGTTTCTATTCATCCAGCAAACGGAGGAAAGTGGTGTGATATTGTTATCGGGGCCACAGAGAGAGACGTCTGCTGTCCATGACCATGACGATCCCCCAACCTATACCCAAGTACTTATTGTGTCCTAGGTTACAGCACTGTTGCATCTGAACACTTTTATTTATCTGACTGATGTTTTCTTTCTAACAAGCAAAACTCGCAGTTCGTAGTTATAGCTTGTATTTTGCTATTGAGTTGTGTAGGATGCCAGCAGACACGCTGATCATGACAGCTGGTGTCTTTTAAACATTTACTCTGTTTGTGTAAACCTTGGCCTCCGCGAGCATCCCGGTGCCCTGCGTCTCATCTCATTCTGTGGATGTTAAACAGAAGACGACTGTTTACCAGAAAAGCGGCACCCGTCACATCAGTCAAAGCCACTCGCTTCAAGGCAAGATGATGCATTTTGATTGTATGTGCTAGTGCTTGACACTTAACGATGATGAACAACAGACTGAACTCTTGAGCGCCCCCCAGCCTGGTCAGAAGTTTCAGATGATTTTCCTCCCTTCAGGGTCTCAGTCATTCTGTCACGGGCAGCAAACTGCTCTGGGAACAGCCGGGGCCACTCTCTCAGAGCCAGCCCTCGCTTTAAACCACACCAGCCAAGCAGATGAATAATTGACGCCAGCATTCTGTACTTTAGTGAATTTTAAAGCTGTATTCTGTAGAGGCTCTAAATGGCATGGAGAGGGTGCGTTAATCATTTATGAACTGCTTTTACCCGTTTTGCTTAGAGTCACAGTCCTGGAGGAGGGTGGGCAGTAGGAAGGAGAAGAAAGAGCTGGGGGAGTCGGGGGTGGGGGTGGAGGGGGGGGGGCATGGCCGAGTGAATCAGCTTGTCTCCCATTCTTTTTTTGAGTTTGTGGCAAAAAAGGACTGCAGAGATGAGAACATTTTGCTGAATGAAATTAACTGTCAAAAGTTAGAACCTCAGGATGTGTCTAGCCAAGTGCTTTAGTCTAAGTACAGTTTAAATCACATGCCAGTCAGTGCCTGTATTTCAAAAGGATGTTCAGTTTGCTGAAGTGGAACTCAATGACACCTACCACGCTTAAAATCACTTTAATTACAAACTACATGCTGCAGCACTGAAACGGCTTCTTGATGCTGTTGGAAAATGCAAAAGACAGGAAGGCCATCAATTATAGTGACCTGAGAGCCTTTTGGCTCAAATATCTATATTTCATACAGGGGACTGCCATAGTATGGGTATAGAGGCTGATCTTCTTCCATTTGGGCCATGTTAGAGCAAAGAATCCCCCCTTTCAAATCCACCCAGGAGATTCCCATTCTTGATTTCATAAGCCCTCAGGCTACATTCAGGAACGCTTGAGGTAACATCTTCACACTATCGCTACATGAATGTCTTTACATCCCGAGATGTGTCTGAGCGTGGTGCAAACCTCGAAGCAACATTTGCGCAAACCCGATAGACGTCAAAGTAATAAACTACTCCAAACAGCCCGTTAGCTGTGTTAGTCTTGATTGAGTTTTTGACGACTTAGTCAGAGTTCATCCAGTTGTAAAGTTTGTACAACTGTGTCTCTAGAAGAAGAAGAAGAAGCGTCTCTGTGTGCAGAGTTAGAAGTGCAGTTCAAAATTTCTCTTTTCCATTCTTGTTCCATTTCTTTTCTTCTTAGGGAGCTGATGCCCAAGACCCTGGAGGGCCAGATCACCATGGAGAAAACGCCCAGCTACTTTGTGACCAGAGAGGCTCCAGCACGGATCGCCACCATGTCTCGGGATACCAAGCTGATCGTGGTAGTGAGGGACCCTGTCACCAGAGCTATCTCAGACTACACACAGACGCTGTCTAAGAAGCCTGACATTCCCTCTTTCGAGAGCCTGACCTTTAAAAACAGGACTACGGGGCTCATCGACACGTCGTGGAGCGCCATCCAGATCGGCATCTACGCCAAGCACCTGGACAACTGGCTGCAGTACTTCCCCATGGACCAGATCCTGTTTGTGAGTGGCGAGCGTCTGATCAGCGACCCGGCAGGAGAGCTGGGTCGCGTGCAGGACTTCCTGGGTCTCAAGAGGATCATCACAGACAAACACTTTTACTTCAACCAGACCAAGGGTTTCCCGTGCCTCAAGAAGGCAGAGGGCAGCAGCAAGCCCCACTGCCTGGGAAAAACCAAAGGGAGGACCCACCCGAACATTGACCCTGAGGTGGTGCAGAGGCTCCGGGACTTCTACAGGCCCTTCAACATGAAGTTCTACCAGATGACAGGACACAACTTTGGCTGGGATTGATGTGAAGGCTATTAGAGACGTTGTTAATTTGTTGAAAAGTTATTTTTGTTCCTCTGTAATTCAATGGCAAGATGTGGAGATATTGCTATATATATGTAAAATGTACAGAAATCTATTTTATAATAATTTATTTTTATTTCTAAGCAATTAATTCACTAAGCTGCCTAACCATGTGTGTAGAAAAAACATCTGACCCACATCTGATCCATGTCTTTAACATTCCTCTCTTTAGTTTTGAATCCTCTTGTGGTCCTGTAAACTCAGCGGATTTGTTGGTGCTTCATAATGCAGACTATCAATGATAGCTTAAAGGAGAGCTAAAGGGTGGAAAACGTAAACGCACCATATTACGGGTACAGAGTGCTCACAAAGACGTGGAGAACACATATCCGTGTGCATCCTCATTCATATATGCATCACATATTTACCTTATTCATCTTTTCGAAACTTGTCGTTCTTCTATAAGTGTGTTTCACTAGATCATAAGTATGCACGAAAAGAAGCTGTTAAATTTCAAGGATATAAAACACTAGTTTTATAGTGCAAATTTATAGTTTTAAGTACAATAGCAATACTTTTACAAAATTAGACATTTTTTATGTCCATTTCTTTGGACATAAAAACACAACTTGTATTTGAATTTAATGTCTGATTGAACTCTTGTAACCTTCTGACTTGTTCAGAAATATTAGGACTTTGGAATCAAATGCTTATTTTCCTCTGCAACGGTGTCCTTGCTCCTCTGCGGCAGAAACATGGCCTCAGCACTAACCCTGAGCAATATGTGGGAGAGAGGGAGAGGTCCAATCTCTCCTCAGTGGCACCCAGAATATGCAATCCTTCACTGCTACTTTTCTCCATCAACACAGCTGCCTGTAATCCACAATCATGGAGATGTTTTCATCAGAGTTAAGATGATTGAGTTGTCGAAGGATTTCCGTCGTGACTCCCTGCACTATCTGAAGAAACAGTTGTGTCTTTTTCTTTTTCTTTGGAGAACTGGTGAACTGTGGTGTGCGGTGCTTCTTCTAAGAAGATGGGCAAAATCACAGTGTCCATGGGCTTATGATAAAAGCTGTCACTGAGTGATTCAATGCCATATTTTAAACATGCCTAGCTGCTTTCAGATTTTCTAGCAACGAGGAAAATGAAAAGATAAAAAATATATGTATTTTTAAAATGTATTTATTCAAGCGGTACACAGGCAGTATGTTTGTATTTCGGATAACTCTACTATTCAGCGATTATTCGCTCTTTTATTATTATTATCACGTTCCCCAAGTTTGTTAGTTAGTTTGGTACTAAACACTAAAAAAAAAAAAGTTATCCTCGTTTTAATTTCACATCATCTGTTCTAATATATATTTACAATATGTATGTGGAGAAGTGTGGGAACACTTTCAGTTGCAGCACTGAGATGCAGTTATTTCAACCTTCATTTAGTGGAGCTACACGCAAACACAGCTCTCACTGCTATTCGAGCAGCAGTGACTCCGGTGGAGGAGAGAGAGACCTCCCGAAACTGTGACTCAAATTTCCTCAACATGCCTCCATGTGAATTGACTACACTCGTGTGTGTGTGTGAATGTGTGCGTAAACCCAGGGAGCAAGAGAACAATGGCCGAGTTGTGTTCCTAATTTCTGTCTACATGGATTGCGAGCCACTTTCCAAAAGCAGATGCTCCTCAAAAGACAAAAATCAACATTGTTTTTGGAGAACCTATCGGCAGAGTTTGATTGGGTGCGGGGGGGTTGTTACCAATCCGACTGTTGTTTACTCATAGTTGAAGAGATTTTTCAGGCACTCGTTGAATAAAAGAAGTGATATCTAAGTGTTGCTTTACTTTCTCATGTCTTTTTTTTCCATTCTTCACACACACGTATACACAACAACATATGTGTGTAAGTTCACACGTTCTTATTGGTGCATCTACATCCCACTGAGGGCTTCAATTGACATCTATATTTATATAGTGTGTAAACTGAAGCTTCCATACGAAAGGGAAAAGCTGCAAAGTGTTCTTTTCTGTCAGACGTTTTTTCCTCTGGTTTTATTCCATCGCCACCCTTTCTTCCTCCCCCTGCGGTCTGCCGTCTGATTTGCAGAATTGCAGTGACAGGCCCTCCGTGGATGAAACCTGTTGAAAAGCCGACAAATTTCTGATGTTTACTCGTGTTAGAGCTCCACACGTTAAAATAACGTGACGTTAACAGAGTCCTGGGAGCGGGGGGCTGGGGCGTGGGGGAGCGAAAGCTGATGTCCATTTGTTGACTTGTTCAATTTGCTTGTTATTCCTTCCTGAGCGAGGCCAGCGGGGCCTCTTCAGCAAGGCGGACTCACAGTAATACACAGCGACAGATTCCTATTCTCCGAAGGGCAGCGGACTCCGAGAGAGAAAATGCATCTGCTGCGGGACAGCGTGCAAACCACCACTGTCAGAGAGCATTCAGCTCAGCGTCCGCGGCGTGGACCTGGGGAGAACTTCAAGTCCATCGATTGAAAAACAGCTTGTGGCATGTGGTAGGGTTTTTTTCGGGGTGGGGTGAGCTGCTGCAGACAGACAGGCATTTCTGGATCCCTTGGAAATCTCTTTGATCTGCTTTCGTCTTTCTTCTTTAAGTTCCCCCATTCTGCCTCTCGCACTCCATCCATCAAAACGGCATCGCAAACACACACACACATACACGTGTAGATACAGGAGCACCTGCGCAAAGCCACATGTACACAATTAACTTGCACGCACCGCCCTTAATTCCAACTAAGCTACCAAAACGTACACTCATCCAGACCCCCCCTCTCCATACACGCAACGCCGAGCCGGTTTTTGCACAAACAGATGAGCAGCAAAGGATGGGTGGGCTGGACCATAACCACCAGCCCTTTGGAAAAACAGTTCTGGGAATGTGCGTATGAGTGTGTGTGTGTGTGTGTTTGCGTGCATATATATGATGCCAAGGGCGTCATAAAGGCCATGTAGAACGATGAAGTAAAGGGATCAGAGCGATCGCTTTGAAGAGGCAGAATCCTTTCTGCATCTCTCCCTGAAGTACACACATGCACAGCATGTGGCTTCACACTGGGTAAAAACACTCAAACACACACACATGCACATGCTGACCCACCGGTTTCCACATACAAACCACCCACTTGAGATACACGGAGCGGATCAGACGTCTGTTTTCCCAGGATCTCAGGGGGAAAAGCCCGTAATCCCCGGCCTAGTCTGGGCAAACATCTCCAGCAGGCACGCTCATGCACACACGGCCTTCATCAAAACGGCAGAGGGTGACTGAGTCGCACTTTCAGTTTGAACTTTGCTGTATCTATCGCGTCCTCGCTATCTTACGGATGGATCTTCACACTTCAAAGCAGCATTTCAAGTCTTATCTGGTGTTGCAGATGTAATAAAGATACGATACCTGTGTCTTATGCTCCAGGCAGGTAAACATATCAGGCATTTACATGTACGTCATACTGTACAGCATAGCACGCATCAGCCATCAGCAGATTCATTTATTCATTATCCTGCCTCACGTGGAGACTGAGAGAGGTTGTTATTCTCTGTGAAGAATTCGTATTCCCATTCAAAGATTTTTCACTTTGATATTGAATTTTAAACCGCACATTGGATTAACCTCACGGCGACAGAGCAGGGAGCCTGTGGTCTGAAAAACAAAATGCATACAGACAGAAACGTTCACGCGATGCTGCAGCTATTGGCGACGCCAAGCTTGAAAGATGTTCCCATGAAACTGACCGATTGTTTGCTTACGATGAGAAGGCGTCTCACCAATGCGTCGCATGCCAGCATGAAAACAAGGGTGCTGGTCTTTGAACTGTCACTGCTGTGCCCAGACTGCAGAAGACAACGCACCAAATTAGCAATTAAGATCATGTCTGGGAGAGGGAAGAATTCCAGACGCGCGCGCGTGTGTGTGTGTGTGTTTTGACTTTGGAGTTTTCAGGAATCTCTCTGTAGGAAAACCGTCTTGAAAAAGGAGCTGCCTCTTCTCAAAGGGCCGATAATTGACGTTGACACGCAATGAAAGATGTGTTCATGTTAAGCTCAAATTTTCCTTTCCCCCTGGACGAAAAGCAGGGCGACAGGACCCTAAACAAGACGGCCAGATCGTCTGAGGGGGAGAGTCCACATTCGACCTCGGGGGAGGAGACGTTTGCCGCGTTCGTCGAAAGCCTCTCGAGGTCCTGCCGCTCAGCTCTGGAACTTTTCACTCACACAATCCCAGGGTTTTGGAGGTTTAGGAGTAAATGTGTTTGTGTGCGTAAACGTCACGGTCATTATCCTGTGGCACATAAGCGGTAACAACAACAACACAGCTTTGCCTCACACTAATGCGGTAGTACGAGTTGTTGGTTGCTATAAGTTGTTGGTTGCTATATTCATGCAGATTTTGTGGATTCTCAAATTTGATGATTTCAGACATTATACTTTCATTATATGAAATATGACTGATTTGCTTTCTTGCCTAGTTTAAATGGAGCAAAGCAATTAGGTCGGCATAATGAGTGGGTTTGGAGAGAAACTCTGGCTCATAAAAAAACACACTAAAACTTGCTAATATGCTTTAATACAAAGACGATAAGATTGATAAAATATTCACCGCTCTGGTGTTCATGTCATGAATATGGTGGTCTGAAGGAAGCTGGTGTAGCTTTGCATAAAGACCGGACGCAGGAGGCAAAGAGCCTGGCGGTCCGACATTTGAACTAATCCCCTGAGCAACACTTTGTTTAGGTTAATCATGGATAATCTGCTGCTTGTTGAGAGATTGTTGCGGAACATAACTCTCCCTTAAACCACAAAATTGACATTTTAACTGTAATTTGAGGTTTAAGAGAATAAAGATGTAAAGTTTGATTTGCCAAAATGTCTTTTTTACGTGTTTGTGGCCTGTGGTAAATCGCGATTTTGACTTTTTCCCACATTTTTAGACTGGAGTAATAAAACTTTGCTCCTCGTTCCCCACACAGTACATACATTTACATATAGGAGACTTTGATGAAGAAGAGAAGTACAGTATTTTAGAGGGAAGTTAACCTGTGTGGCTCTAAATAAACCATCACACTCTTATTCCCATTCACTGCACAGTTTGCCTTATGAATGATTGAGAACGCGCCCCTGTTTACCTCCTACTCATTATGGATATTGTCCCATCACACTCAGAGGTCATCACACACACACACACACTGCACCACATGGAGCACCTTCCCTCTCCCTCAGAAGCACAAATCAAAAACGCTGACACGTCATACTAATAACAAACACCAGCATAGTCAAGCATAATCATCTGTCACCTCACATTCACCCATGAAACCCAAAGTTTTCTCTTTTTTCCCTTCCTGTGGTTTTATTCACACAGAAACAACAACTACCAAACTCCACACACACAAGAGCACACACACCAAAGCAAAAAGGGGCCTGTTAATAATTGACGCTGTCGGAGAGCCACAGTGCTGAGCGAAGGGACAGCAAGCAAACACCACAGAAGAAGAAGAAGTCGAGGCTCCGGTGAGGAATTATTTATCACCTAAGGCCGTAGCAGTGAAGGCAAAGTGTTACTGCAGAGAGCCGGCGTGATGAACCGGCCTGGAGGGGAGCACGGTGAGGTGTTACAGGCTGATTCCACATTTCATCTCAGACTGTGTGTTTTGGTGGCGCGGGTCACGGCACACTTGGGATTGATGTAGAGATAGAGAGCAGGCGATGGGAAACCTGAGCTGCCGGGGCTCCGCTGCAGCACGGGGGGCGAACTTGTCCCTTTGGTCAAATGAATTAGATTAGTCGGGCGCTTTTCAACCTGTTTGGAGAGTGGCGGAGAGGTCGCTCGAAGCCAGACCCCTATGACATACAACACCGTGTGTGTTTATCCAGCGTCACTCCCCATTCTCTGCCTACACCCCTTTCTTCATTTCGCCTTTTACTTACGGTTTGCCTGGCCCTGACAAATGAGTTTGCCTCAGGGGGTCACCGTGTGAACTATGTATGAGCTCTGGCCGCTGCAAACAGTGGCCCCGCACTCATAAATATGACAGCTATGGCACTTTGTTACTCTTTTCCAAAGGAGTGTGTCGCCATAAAGGCCTCTGTATATTCAGCTGATGGATGTGTTTCTGGGGATGCCCACTAATCAGCAGGTTTGTATGAAGCAGAGCCTCAGGCGCACTCAGCGTCTGCCGGGGCCCCTGTGGTCCCACAAGAAATGTTTTGCGTCAATTCTAATCATACAAAAATGCAGTGTTATGTCATTGAGGCTGATGACCTCAGTGCAACACAGCTGCAGATTTACAGTGAGTGAGACAGTAAGACGAATGATCAAATGCTCACAATAGTCAATAGAGGCGTTGGGGTTTCCCAAATCAAATTCTGCATGGGGCACTTATAAAGGCCTGGTGTGATGACTCACATATGCTGTTGTCAAGCATTTCATCACACACTGACCGCTGTCAGGTGTGCGCAAGTGTGATGTATGGCGACGCATGACGCCGCCGGGCCTTTAGAAAACAATCTTAAACCTTGCAAGCGTCTCATGATGAAGACGTGGTTTTCTTTTCTTTATTTCACACTATATTTGGTTTCAGAGCAGGTCCCTCTCTCAACCCTCTCTACATTACGCCATTTCAGAAGGTAAATATTTGCAAACTGTAGCGTATGGCACATGACTTTAGTAGAGTTAGATAGCCGATTGCCCTTACAGAATTCCCAACACAGCACACAGGCCACTGGCATTCCTGGGCAGATGGGTAGCAGGAACTTCCTGGTCATCATGAATCCTGCATGAAACCCACCAGAGGCAGGTAAAAAGAAACAGCCGGCGGCAACATGGAGGTGTCATGGAGGTATGTGGCCAATGTAGCAACAATAAAATTAGCTGTGATGAGTTCCTTGACAACAGCATGAAATATTTTACCTACGGAGAAATCACAAAGTGTGCGCTTAGAACTTTAAAGCCTATAAGACAGTCTGAAAGCCTGGATTATCATTCCACAGCACTGGCAGCCAGGTGAGACTGCAAAACAATTTATGTTCACTGACAGACAGCATGACGACAGTGTGCAGCAGGGATATAAAGGGGATACTGCAGGCATGTGTTTTTGCATCAGTGTGTGTATGTGGCATAGTTTATGTGTATGTCAGGTAAGTGATCCAGGTGGATGGCAGCAGAGGGGCTTGGGTGTCGCGTTACCGGCAGCAGCTGGTGAGCGCAGCCCGGCGTAGGTCACCCCCGGGACCCTGCCCCCTCATCACCTACACTCGCCCTGTCATCGTCACCTGATCTCAGCTCTGCACGCATGGGAACAGCAGCTCGGCTGCATGACAATGGAGCTCTTTTAATTATCGGGGACAGTGTCCCTGCTCCAGTGATGACGGCTGAAATGTGCTGGGCCCCAATCATGAGACGAGCAGTTCAGGCATTCAGGCATGTACCCACAAAGGCAGGGTGATAATTGATCACATTGTAGAGGCGTGTACGCAAACACAAAGGTCACGTAGGTGAGTCGTGTTGCGTTTAGACCAGATTACCACACTGTCAAAAATATCTGCAGATACAATGGGACTGTTGTAGCTGAAGATGGATTTGTTTGTTTGTTTTTAATGCCATAGGATAATAAAGACGAGTCAGTGTTTTGTTGACTGAGTAAAAAGAGACTGGAGGAGGAGGATCTCTCAAAGTCATGAAACTTTAACACATGTGGCATCAGCCACCTACTCATCTGGAGCCAAATTGTTCTTTAATGCATTTTAGCAAAAAAAAAACAAAGGTTGTATTCAAAACATGCAGACGGCTCATGGAGCTGATACACTCGCAAATGTTCCCATAATTTGAAGTTAACTACATTAGAGCAGGAAATATTAGTCATTAAGACATTTTAATGTGGATGAGCACCACCTCTTGTTCAGGGTCAGGCTGTTCGAGGTATTAAAGTGCCCTCACAGAAAGCCTGTGTGTGTACTCAGACTCCACACAAGTCAGTGTGAATGTCTTAAATACCACACAGTCTTATACATGTTGATTGGATGAGCTAGAGAAAAGTGCACTGCCAGGAAATCGGCGCTGGTAATGGAGGACGTTGGGTCTGTGACATTTACTTTCAGGTTTAAACAGAGAACATCCACTCAAATCCCATAAAGGGGATAAAGAGCTGAGCAGACTGAGTGACGTGATTCCCTCAGAGACAAACAAACTAACAATCAAACAACACATCAGTTTCAACACCCCCCCATCCCACACTATATGATCTAAAGGAGGACAGCCGGCAGGTGCTTCTGCTTAAATACTGCCCCCAGCTGATTAGTTGATGAAATGATGTGGAACAGGTGTGGAGGAGAAGCTGGCAGGGGCATGACCTGAAAACACGCACACACATTCACACACACACACACCCAAATGACAGGAGTGACTGCAACAAAGGGAGAGATGAAACAAAAGAAAGGCAAACTGCACCAGAGCACGTCAGGAGATTAGCTGTTTGCATGCAAACTATAGGAACGAGCTGGAATAACCGGAAAAACACTGAATAGGATTCCTAACTCACAACTGACAACAAGCTGGGACACATCTGTATATGATGCTGTTTCGATTCTGACAGTGGAGATTTCACATTAAAAGCTTCGTCTCCAGCCGCTTGGTGAAGGACGCACATTTAGAATCAGTCCGATTTGTCAAAGTGCCATGAATTCAGAGATATAAAAATCATCCTGGGGATTTATTTCGATCTGCAAGAGCAAAGCCACTGAAATGAACTGATTTACCACAGAAATTCCCGCTACTGATCCGAGAACTGGATTCTGTTTGTGGAAAAAATTCTTTTCCCCTTCATTAGTCTTCGTTTTTATTTTTGGTTTACATTTCCTTGAACCAGGGACCTTTCATTACACAAAACACCACAAAACACTGCAAGTGTCTGAAGTGCTAAGTGCTGTCACACAATAACATCCTGCGGAATATTGTAACATCGCTGACACTGAGAAACAGGGTTAATTTGTTTGGCCCCATTTCCTCTGCGGACAATATTTCCCATGTTGGGACAACGACGTGAGGACAGTATGGCACAGACGCAGGGAAGAATTCACTCTGTTACTGCACACAGAGTCACGACTCGGAGAAAAAAAATGGATGGATAGACATTCTTTCGCCATTTCTTCCTCAACACGTGTGGGGGGGCGTCAGGAAGACAGTATGTGGGAGAAATTAAACAGGCGTTACGCTGTGGATTTTAAAGGCCGGCCTCTTCAGCTCACCAAGGAAATTGAGTTTGTGACCGAAAAAATGCACTTTCCCCTCAACCCCCTGACCAGCCGTCACAGACACACAAACTTCCTCTTTGAAGGCTAAACGGGCAGAAACGAGGGAGGATTGGCTGTTCTGGGGAGTTATGGAAGCCCTGATCCTATTACCCCCCCACCCCCTGAAAAATGTGTCTGCAGGGCCCAGGAGCTTTTAACCTTTTGCTGCTCTGCGCTCTGATTCATGGCGGAAGCCGTGCTCTGGTGTGAGTGTTGGGTTTTTTTGTCAATACTGCAGTGGCCACTGGAAAATGGGGGACCTCTGCTTTTTGGCTGGGAGGTAAGTCTGACCCTGTCTTCCTGTAAGTGTCAAAATTCCCTTCATCCAGAGAAAAGGAAGCAGGAATAAATCAGGGAGTCGCTTCTCCAGCCGTGTAAATGGTGTAAAGAGTAAAGCCTGCAGTGCTGTGTTGTCCATTTCACTGCACATCAGTCGGGATGCTCAGTTTAACATGCAACGATGCTAAAAAATGTGTAAACTAAAAATTGCATTCGTTTGTCATGTTTCATAATGAATGTTAGTGATGCAAAAACATTTAAAAAAAAAAAGATTTTAAAATGCGTGGACTGCTGTTATCGACTTGTGTGGCAGTTCATAAGTCACCGTGCACCTCGGCTAACGTGTTGGCTCAAATACCAGGGAGAAGCTCTGAAAACAGGCATTAAAGTGGCCCAAATCCCCCCCAAGTCGCTGTGTGCTTAGCGTGGTCTCTGAAAGGTATCCAACCGTTTATGTGAAACCTAAGCACTTCTTGATCAAAGGCTTTCAGAGGACTGCAAGGTGAACGAGGAGCCTTGTAGAGTTCTCTGTTGATTACATTTTTTTTCAGTAAGCGCCCACACGCGCGTGTATGTGTGTGTTTAGTGTCTCTAAAGACAGGAATCCTTCACCAGGGACAGCGGATTAACACATCAGATCCCGCCTTTCAATCAATAGGGAGGTAATGGAGCGATGGAAAATACTGCACGGCCCCAGCCAGCATGCTGGATTAAAGTAGCGTTCACTTTTGCACAGCCGTTTAACAAAAAGTTTACACACAGGCTAAAACAAGTAGAAACATAAGTTCCGTAATTGTTCTGCTGTCACAACTTTAAGCAACACGTGGTTATGAAGAAAATCATTCATCTCTGCTTGTTCCGACTGACGTCGGCACAGCACACTTCCCGACAGCAGCCGCGACACGTTGAGTTTGTGTTTGCACAAACTTGACCTCTGACCTCCTCCTGCAGGCTCACGACCCCACTCACTGACCCATCCACAAACTAATTTGTCAACAGTGACCTTTCAGGTCTGAACCAGTTGCTATGAGTGTTGTGCTCGCTGCCCTCACAGAGCTCTCTCTCCTCACAATCAATAAGCGAACTTTGTAAATACAAAGAGGAGAGAAGAGGCTTCAGCGCCAAACCATAAATATTAATGAGCGGCACCACCTCTGTTTTATGCATGGTCTGTCCCAGAAGTTAATGTGATGTTTAACAGCCAGTGCTCAGCGCTTGTCATATCGGTGCTGTGTCTCGACTTTAATAGCAGAGGTTGATAAAGTTGATAAATAAAATGGATTTTCATTTGTTACAAGTTTGGTGGCAATATTCTATAGTCAAATGTGTGATCAGGCAAATTGGAGACTCAAAACTATAAATCATGTTTGTGAATGTGTGTGTGTGAGTCTCTGTACGCTTCCCTGTGATTGGCTGGTGGCCTGTCCAGGCTGTAACCTGAGAGGTAGATACTGGATGGATATGATACCTTTTCAAAATGTACTTATGTTTGCCTTACTAATAATCAGGAATGCAGTACACCGATTATTAATATAAAGTTGAAGGAGGATGTTATTTTAGAGTGACAGCTTAAAACAATTTACATTTATGTTCTGCAAAGAAAAGAAAAGAAAAGAAAAGAAAAGAAAAGAAAAGAAAAAAAGAAAAGAAAAGAAAAGAAAAGAAAAAATAGAACAGCCTGCTTCTCAGTCTCCAGCATCAGCAACACCCTGTGTATAGAATCTGTCGCGTCAAATTCAACAAGTTCTGTTAAGTTACCATGGGGGAAGCAGTGATGATTTAATGCTCCTTCTCCTCGCTCCCTCTCTTCATCATCTCTATTCCTGCACTTTTTCTCTTTCCAATTTCCCGCTGTCTCCCTCCCCCCCGCGCCTCGCTGACAGAGCGCTGCCAGTAAAACCACAAATCACTCAAACTAATCTTTCCGCTCTCTCGCTTTTCATAAAAAATAGATAGCAGCAGTTATGGCTGGAAACTCAATGTCAGGTTGAGCATGTTGAAAACGAGGAGCGGCGGAATAGCAGATGGCGCTGGAGTCCTGGTCAGACTGGACACGGTTTGAGAGAGCGGTGGAAGTGGTGTCGATAACAAGAGCGTTCTCTTTGGCGTGCGTCATTACTGTCCACAGCAGATGGATTGACGCTGATGGCACCGCCACTCTCTGAGGCCTCGCTCCTCTCACTTCTCTCTTTTCAAGCACGGCGAACAAAAGCAGCGTTTCAAATTGTGTCAGAGCTTCCGAGGCGACTGTGTGAAAATGTGATAAGACAAAACTACTGCAGCTAAGCAGCCGGGCACACACAGGAGATTCTGAGAGGTAGAAAACAGACGTCTCTGAGCTGAACTCCTCACAGTGTTGCAAAAGCTCCATTGCACAGGAATTCAACGTGTAGCATGTTGTTCTGAGGCTTTAATTATGAACTATTTCTTCAAATATAAGTATGTAACTATTTTATTATAGGTTGATTTGTTATATTTCAATTTATCAAAATCTGCTAATCTACCTATATTGTCTTAATTTTACAATAAATCCGAGAGGAAACAGTAGAAAGTCAAAGTTTTGAGAGTGAATAATCATAAAAACATCCCTAACTTTGCAGTGACTTTCAGACGTCCATCATTTCCAGTAATTTCCATACACCCCCTTCTCATTCCATAGCCACACTGTTTTTCCTTTATTCCATTCATTCCTGTGGGTACCTGTTCACAGGCTCAAACTGAGGATCCTCTCAGGATGCGACACAACCTGAATGACTGCAGCCAATCTAAAGAACAGCTCCATTTCTGTACATCTATCACCATGATCATATGGATGAGGAGGTCAAGGGAAGGAGAGGAGAAACATCAGGAATCAGTAAAAGGTGCAGCGTTGAATGTGCTGCTGGATGCCGGAGCAGGCTGAGAGGCCGGGCTCTGGCACCGGCACATAATCCATTTGTTGGTGGCACAGGCATTAACGGTTGAGCGGCTCTGAGCCAGAACACATAAGGGAGCGCTTTAATCAAAACGTGCATGCATTACCTCTGCAGGTCGAGGCAAACATTTGCAAGGGGGTGGATAGGAGGCGTGTGCGTAAGGTGCCTCAAGCTTGGAGATGACGGGGTGTAACTCCAAAAACAACTCAGGACCCTTTGCTCGGACTAGGTGTCGGGGGAATTGAGGAGCGTGCGCTGTATAAGGATGGTGCAGGCAATGAGCTTCAAACACAGAAATAGGATTAGGCCTGTCAATAGATCCTGTCCGGGGGTTAAAGAGCAGGAAATCAGTCTCGCAGCGCGCACACACACACACACACACACACACACATATACACACCAGTGTAACGCTGTACCCGTGCAGGCTCTTACAGACCTTCCTCTAGTGGCTTGATGAGGTGTCTTAGCTGATTAATGCCACACAGAACTTTGGAGGTCATTTCCAGGACTTTAATTAGGCCCGGGCACTAACTAAATCACACTCACACAATTGACTTCTCAGTTGAGTATCTTCAATTAGGCTCAGCTGAAGGTCTGGAAACCTGATTACCGTGTTTACTTGAGGAGTGGGACCCAAATTGAAAGGTCAAGGGGGGATAAGGGAGGATCGGTTACCTACTGTGGATCCGAGGACATTGGGACATAAGGAAAAGTTATGTAGGGTCATTAGTGGTGGCGAGAAAGACAGGGGTTGTTTGGGAGAGCCATGTTAAGGCCAGACACGCCCAAATCAAATTCACAAGCCAAAGCGAAGCAATCCGACCAATTCTGCAGAGAGACCAGTCCCATTACGGCCCCTCCCCCCTCAAACATACAGGAAGTGGCTCTGTATGGCCTCTAATTAATTGACCATCAAATCAGCCCACCAGCACATCTGTGACAAGTTATCTTATTTGCTGATTCATGGCGCCTTTTGTTTGCGGAGCTTTGTTCAAATAAACCAAGCACTGTGTCCCATTACGTCACAGAGCAGAGGTGAGTGGCGTGGCGCGCCTGAGGCCAGTGCAAGAAACGTTTAAAGCCAATAAAGTCAGGGAGCACAGAAAAAAATAAAAATACATTTTTGTTATTTAATTATTTTAAGAGGGTGATGATATACGCTAATATAGTCGCCTGAGCATTCCCGATAACACAATGTTACCATGGAAGCAGCAGTATCATGGACTGAAGGTGTTTGGCTTGAGACCTGATCGCCCTAACAGCCCTTTCGCTGCGATTTTATGCGACATCTTAAGGACAACGAGCTCTGGCAGTGAACGACAGCTAATGGAAATGTGAAAAGAAACATTTCAACCACTTCCTGCTGCCTGCGTTAGCGAGAGCTCCTGAGAACAGGCTGATGACGGGAAGCTGCCGCCAAGCAACACACTGGATTAAACCACGCGGGTGATGAATTTGGCCAATGTGCTTATGGTGCCTACCTCCAACACCCCCCCACCCCCCCATTCCTTCTGTCTCAGTTTCCATCCCACGCTTGCACACCAGAGTTCATCAAGTCCCATCAAAGCCTTGTGCGGTCAAAGGGAACATGTTTTCTTTCCTGCTTTCGCCATTTTCTGAACGACCGCAGAGCGTTTCCCACGTCTAATCTCTCTCTGCGTCTCTCCTCCCTTGCCTCCTTTTTCCTGTTTCCCCTTCTTCAAGCTGTCCTCCTCTGTCACTGATGGCACAGCGCTGCTCCAAGTATCCGGGTAATGTTTTAAATGTGCAGTTAAATACCCGTACCCATTGTCTCTTGCAGAAGACATTCATTATTTACATTGAGAGGAGGCTCGGGGAGGGGAGAGGGAGCAGCAGACAACAACAACATTAGTCTGATCGCAAAGGGATATTCCATCTTGTTGAGGAGAAGCGTTTCATAATGTGCCATCGTGGGATGTTTTAATGCAGCTCTGAGGCGATGCATTCCAAATTGTTTGTTTGTTGCAGGGATGTGGGTGAGCTGTGATGGCTAAAGATGGGACTTAAACATGGACGACTTTGGGCCAATACTTTGAAGGAATGGCAGCATGAAAACATGAAGCAGCTCCTCACTGTATTTTTATGTCTCTATGACTACAAAAAGGCGGTGACAAAGAAAACAACACGACGCACTGACAGAAAGCCCCGTGACTGTTTTTCTGCTCCTTGCAGAGGATAACGGCCACATGCTTGTCCTGCACTTGTTTTCCAGCCAACTCGTAGAATTCCAATAAAAGTCATCACTTTTTTTTTTTTTTGGTGCACAGTGTCCTGTGTTTGCACACGGCAAGGGGAGAGGGCCTGCTGAGATCTCTTTCACCGGCAGATGGGATGTTGAGGGTCCATTAAGCTAGAGAGTCACGCTCCAGCAGGTTCAGTCAAGAATCTATTGATTCTACCATGAAGAGAAAATTACAATCCAGACATCTAGTTTAAAATTCCTTGGAGTTTGCCGAGAATAGTCATCCTGTTTATGTGGAATGAGTTTTTTTCCCCCCCTCGTAGATGTGTGGGAAGATGATGGATGCTTTGCACATTTGCCTCCTGTACTTTTACAAACAAGACAGTGTACAGCGGTTTCATTTTACAGGTCCATCTAATAAAACACAAACACTTACAGTAAGTTTCTTTGGCTTCTCCTTCTCCCTTTGTGCTGTCTTTGATCCTAATGCCCTGTCGAGGACCCCAGCAGGTGTGAATCAACCTCATGCCCCTACTCCCCCACCCCCGCTGGCTGCGAGCCGCTGATCAGGGGTAATGGGGCATAAACTGCGAGTCTGTAGTAGTAGAAGGTAGAAGTAGCAAGGAGGGCTAAGGCTGGTGTGCATGTAAGAACTGTCCATACACATCCAAAGGAAAAATGAAAATGTTCTCAGTGGCTGAACGTGAAGATGGGCTTTGAAAATACTGCTCATCAGGCGCAAGATGCAAAATGGCCATAACACTACAGTAACAGTAACAGTAACTGAAACCAGTAAATTGAAAAATGATGGATGTAGTTGTGTAATGACATCAGACTGAAATGTGAGGATTTATTTCTAAATGCTGGCCAAGTTGATGCAAACAGTAGCTCAGGCCAAATCTGATGAGCCTCTCCGAGCACACAACTTCTCCGACCTTAAAGCGGACACGGGGCTGCAACAGGAAGCCATACCATCTGTCCACACACAATAAGAGGACAGAGCTGTGCCGGCAGTACAGCACCAGCTGCACTAGCTCTCATACTTTGTCACAGTTTTTAGACCTATTAGTATAAAATGTTTGAACTCAAATCATAACTGAGTAACAAACAATCCCCGGATCTCATCCTAATGCTCAGTGCCCGGAACTCAGAATCCAAACTTTCACTTGTTTCCCTCAGTAGTTCTATAGAACATAACACAAAGTTTGTCGAAAAAGTGAACATGTTTTTGTCGGACACGGCCTCAGAATTTTTGTTTTTTCTGCAGCCTTGAGGGGAAAACGCACACACACATGCCGCCGTGGTGGGACGTGTTTGAAAGCGGCAGAGCAAGGACGGGCTGGGAGGCGATCTGAGCGAGGACAGCAGCTTGTTTGAAAATCCCGTCGGCGGTTGGAAGTCCTGCGCGAGCTGCTGCTGTGAGGGAGATAATGGTTTTGTCCTTCCTCCAGCCTCCCTGTCTGTTTCTGCTAAAGCAGACTGGCCCGTTTATGAGACGTGAGGAGAGGTGGAGGGGTTTGGGGGGATTGGATGAAAAGATTGGAGGAGGTGGGGGGGGGGGTTGTTTAGATTCTGGCCTTAGGCGCTGAGCAATGTCATACTGCCATGATTCATGCACTGGCGGTCGGGGGGCAGTATTTCATGGCTTGTTTTGTGGTGGTGGCGGTTGTATCAACCTGTGTGAGTGTTGCTTTTTTGCATGCGTGTGTGCAGCAGTGGTCTAAGATGCAGCCTATGCAATATGAGCCAACGTGTCTGCCTGTCACTCATTCACTCCCTCATTCACGCGTTCATGTGGTTGCACCTCGGCGGTGAAAGCGACGAATGAGGCCAGCTGGGGTTCAGCGGGGGAGAGCGCGGACCAAAACGCCTCGCTGGAACGGTACTGCAATAATTAGACAGACGTCTGATGAAGACGGACATAAACAGATATTTTGTGGGCATAATTAGCTAGTGGGCCAAGGGAGCTGACTCAGCAATAATCGCATTTAAAAAAAAAAAAAAGAAAAGTTCTGAACAGCTTTGTGTTGTGATCACATGTGCATCATCATCATCTTCTTTATAAGGTCATTTAATAAAACACAATCAATTTGCCATTACTTATTACTGGTGTCTTAACTCGGTGCAGCAATACATGTTTGTCATGTTACAGAGCAGTGACGTAAGTAAGCACTGGGTGTGTGTAGCAGTGCGGCACACAGCATACCTGTGGTGTTTCTTCTCAATGAAAAGTACAGGGTGGTGCGGATGCTCCACAACAGAGAGGTTAGAGCAGGCCGGAGTCCAACGCTGAGGCGAACTCTCACTCTCTGGCAGCGAGCGTTGGATTTCGAGTGCGGCATGTGGAAGTGCTTTTGGCTTGGAGAAGATCTAGGAGTTTCAAAAAAAAAAGAAAGAAAAAGAAAAAAAGGAAAGGAACCGTCAGCCTCTGCAGGAGGATAAAGGAGCTGAGACAAAGCACATTACTCTTCGTTTTTGTCACATCCAACTCGCCAGCAACCGGGCTGCGGAAAAACAACCAGCCACAGAATTATGATGAATGCAGTCAGAAAGGAGGGGAAGTGGCTGCTAACTGGCAACACGCTGCATTGCATTCCATATTTAAATTTCCAAGGGGGGGGGGGGGGGGGAGAACATTTCATATTAGATTAAAAGACCTGCTGTTGCCATATTGATCCAATCTCCACCCAGACTTTGCGTTAATGGTTCTTGTAATTGTTTCCCTCAGTAGATATGATGTCATGTTGGACTCCACTAATAATCCACATTTAAAAGCCACTCCATGCTGCTTTGACCTCCTGCCTCTGACACAGCTGACACCTGGGACTGTGACAGGGTTATCATCAGTTCCATCCACCAGTGTCAGAGCTAATATCAGGGTCTCGGGGGGGCTGCAGATAACCATCATTTTCTTCTCTCCAACCCACTGGTTGGTCCCATAAGTGGAGCCTCAGCTGTCTCCTAAAGCCTGTTTTCACATCGCCCCTCTGCTGTTGTCACAACATTTTCATTACATTGCCGCTTAAGCTCTTAATAACCCCATCTAAGACTAAACACAAGGTCAAACAGGGTGTGATGTGGACGTACAGCAGGAGAGGCAACATGGGATCTCGGTTATAGTCACACTCTTCACGCCTAAATGCCTAGGATGAAATTAGCTTGACAGCTAAATTCTTCTAAGCTGCGGAGAAATTCTTATATTATGTCCTAGGATATGTATGAATTTCATATTTCTGTTTTATTTTGCGAACGAGCTCCGTTCTCATCTCACATCAACAACAAACAACGGCCCTCAAGGTCCCGAAAAGCTGTTACACATTATGGCTCAGTAAAACAATCTATGAAAAAAAGTGATTCCCTTCCGAATAAGATCCCTTTCACAAAAGTTTCTTTCTGTCTGTCTTTTTTTGGACTCATGAAAGGAGTTTACACTTTTTTCCAACTTGCATATTTTTGCTGGGAGATTTTTAAAAAATGCAATATTTCTCAGATATATTTGACCATTGGCTGAATCATGGTTTATTAACCAAATTCCAGCAGGCTGTTTGGTACTTTCTGTTATGATAGCTAGCTTTGCATTCAGGGTAATAACCGTGTAGATAACCCCTGTAAAAATAAAACTTTATGTCTAAAGCGGAAAATGCCAAGGCCACAATTTAATAATTCCCAGTCATTATAAGGGCCATTGAACTAAAATGTGTTGTTGCCTCTTGGATCGAAAGAGAAGGATGGTTTGACCGGGACATTTTCTTTGGACCAGCCCTCTCACAATTAGGAGCTCAGTAATTATCAATAGGAAGGAAGACTATTGGGTTGATGCCGTCTGTCTCCAGTACATTCAGTTTATGTCTGCTCTGTATGGCTGCTGCCAGTGCTGTTGCCAGCTATGTGGTGCTGAGCTCAGTGGCGAGATGAGCTACCTAAGCTCAGAGCTGGTGTGATTTTGTAAATGTTTTCTTGGGTTTTCCACTAGAGTCCAAATGAAATGATTTATGGCTGTGGAGGCACATCGTAGAGCAGCCCACAGGCTTCTGAGTCTGATTAACTTGTTTATGAGACAGAGAGAGGAAACGGGTGTAGGCAGACGGAGCGACACGGAATTTGGATTTTTAAAAAAAATCGATGAGCAGAATGTGTCTTTATTGGTGCTTATTCCAATTGTTGGTTGTCTGTTTGGAAAATGTTACATTGCACATTCTGCTGAGTGATGCTGCAAAAAAAAAAACAAAAAAACAACCACAACAAAGACGGCGGTTGGGCTCGTCAAACGACTCTCGTGACAAATCTGCGAAATGACGCGAACGATAAAGCGCGGAGTTGGAACAATGTCGCGGTTGAAACATCGAGCTGTAACAACGACATTCATCTTTATTTGTTGGTGTTTGTGTTCCGCCTTTGGACAAGACCGAGGCCATTTATACTGAACATTGTCTTGCGGTTTGGGGGTTTGCAGATGAGATACGCCAAAACCGGCATTGCCAGCCACAAATTTCGGCTTCACAGTTGCCAATCACATTTTTTCCCCAACAGTGTGACATAGCTCCTCTCCTGACTTCTTGAAGATTTAAAGGCCCCATAAGCAACTAAACACATTTTTTTCACCATATACAAAACCAAAGTGAACCTAGTAAAATGGGACTTCCAGTAGACTGTGGCTGGCATTTCCTTTTACAGTAAAAGCAACAATAGGGGGACTTTGGTCACCCATTAAACCAGACATAAAGTAAGTACATCTGTCTTTTGCATGACCAGACCCTTATAACTCACTGTATTGCAGTCATTTTAACAACTTCCAAACTTGCAATGCTCTATTTATAGAGCCTTTCATGGCAAATAAGACAATCCAGTATTTTCTTCATTGCACTCCAAATATAACTCCTTGGATATTTATCGCAATGCCCTTCAGCATTTCCTAATGCAGATAAGAATTTGTCACTGGCATAAGGGAGATAAGAAATAGCTTAAGGCACCTGCTGCTCGGGAGAAAAAATAATAGCTCCCCTGTGCGTAGGTTTCTGAATAGCCTTTTCGTACCTGTTAACATCTCCGCTCTCCTCCTCCACCACCAATTAGATCACCTTTCAATATAAAAGTCCTGCCTGGCCAAGGCAGCAGATGTTGCGTTGGCCCATTCACGCAGACATGCTTGATCCAAGATGATTGGCCATAATTATAGGCTGTAAGGTGATAGTGGGGGGGGGGGGAGGCAGCCTATTGAGATGTCAGTCCTCCCAGTGTTTATGAACGCACTCAGGCGCTGTCACGGCTACGGCCTCAGCACCATGAGGGCCGGTGGAGTGAGGGCAGGTATTGTTGTTGTGGTTTTAATATGAACACCTGGAGGAATGGACTGGGTTAAACACTGAAAAGTTTGTAAGTCTGTTTGAGTGTGCGCATGTGTGTGTGCGCATGTGTGTGTGCGCGTGTGTGTGTGTTAATAGGGGACAACGTTTCAGCTGCTTGAAAACTGATGAACTGAATGTACCAGTCTCTCAAGCAGCAAAAAAATTATACATATTTTTTTTATTCCTTCATATATAAAGGATGAACGTCAGAATGGTTTCGTGTTCTCATCTAGTGTACGTTTATTTGTTTTTGAAAAATTTCAGACTTTTCCTTTAGCTGATCGTTACGCGATCTCTCCACCGTGAAGGTTTAACTCGAATAAGGAGTTTCTCAAGCAAGCTGGGTTTGCATCTGGTGTTTTCTCGCATGGCCGCAAGTGTAATGTGTTTTAATGAGCTCTGGTCTCAGCAGATTAAAGAAAAAGTAAGAAAGCTATGAAGGGCCATCAGATTTTTGTCATCATCTCACTGAATAAATCACCAGCTTGTTGCACTGTCCCTGTTGGAAACTGACTAAACTAATTCAGTCACATGACTTCAGCCACCGTGTCACTGTGGAGGAAGGAGAGAGGAACCGGGGAGTTAGAGGATGAGAGAGAGTAGCAGAAAGGAGGAGAAAATCAGAGAGCTGTATGTCGGGAGGCACCTAATTGTCTACTGCAGCATGTAATGACAAGCTTACTTCACATCAATCTTTCATTATTAAGAGCTATTTCTGTCCCAGTGCAGCAGGCAAACCAATTCAACCTCAGGATGGCGCTGAGTTAGGAGAGAGACACTGGTCTGTCCAATAAATAAATAAGAGATTAAAAAAAAGAAGGAGAGTGCAAACAATAGATTATATAAAGAGGTGTGATTGCATTACAGTGAGAAAAAGTCAAAGTTTAACAGTGGCTGCTCAAAATATTATAATAACCATAATGCCAAGGATGATGATGGTGCTAATAATAATAATAATAATAATAATATACAACAGTATAATACTGATACTATTACTAATACTAATACTAATACTAATTCAGTTTGATCAGATAGACACATGCAGTAACATTAAAGTGCCAAGCTCAGTGTTAAAACATACTGAGAGTTGCCTTTATTCCTCTCTTCGCATTTCCAAGTCCACTTCCAGTGTTTTTCAGCTGTTCCACAGGCATATATATATATATATATATATATATATATATATATATATATATATATATATATATATATATATATATATATATATATATATATATATATATATATATATATATATATATATATATATATATATATATATATATATATATATATATATATATATATATATATATATATATATATATATATATATATATATATATATATATATATATATATATATATATATATATATATATATATATATATATATATATATATATATATATATATATATATATATATATATATATATATATATATATATATATATATATATATATATATATATATATATATATATATATATATATATATATATATATATATATATATATATATATATATATATATATATATATATATATATATATATATATATATATATATATATATATATATATACTGTATATATATATATATAAACACAGAGAGAGAGAGAGAGAGAGAGAGAGAGAGAGTGATATGTGCAGATTTGACTCATCTTCATCCTCCTAATAACCCACTGGATGAAATATGCTTTGACTGGAGATGATTACCTCTTTATCTCTGTTCTTTATATTTATCCCATCCTATACTCTCATACTCTCTCTCTCTCTCTCTCTCTCTCTCTCTCAGTACTGTGGAAAATAAGCCTCAGTCTCAGCAACGCTGTTCATGTCTCCTGAAGTCCTTAGGAGATTAGCGCTTTGAACTCATGCGGCTTCATTTCATCCTCAACACGCTCAACACTTTTAAAGGTAAAGTACATTACACGACAATGAAAAGTTTCCTTCAAAGAGAAGAGGAAACATTTGTGTAAGCTGCCACAGAGAGCAGCAGTGAAACCAGAGCCTGGAGTGACTCTGTAGTGCAATGAATGTGATTCTAAAATCATATTTCTAATAATAAAATCCAGCTCTTGGAATCAAACCTGGATGTTCTGTGGTTTACATCATGCATCTGGACAGCAGTTGTACTTTTAAAGTCTGCAGGACAGAGTAGCTGCATGGATATTCACAGACTTTATTGAAAGTTATGGTAGATTCCAAAAATATTTTTTAAAAAAAAGAAAAACATGAACATTCTTGAATCTAGGCTTTTCCAGAAAGACTATCTTCCGCAAGCAAAACTGATTATTGTATGTTGCGAAAATGGAAAGAAAACTCAGAAAGCAATATTCATCTGATATTTTAGTAGGATGAAAACACTGTCCCTGGCTATAGCTCCATACATAAAGCACAGACAGCCGTATCTTCTATGACTCCCAGCAAGAATATGAAGTCTGTAAAACAAAACTCAAAAGTCAGAATTACAAGTCCCACAAACTGTATTCAGAGGCATGTGGTGCAAAGCTGGCTGCATCAACAGAATGGTGTTTACCAGTTAGCAGCTTTCACTGGTCTGAAATCAGCATCTGATAAGGTCGCCATCGAGGACACAAGAAATACTAACATGACCATAACCATAAAATACAAGCTGCTATGACAGTAACCATAGTAGCACAGGTGTAGTTTTTTATGTTATGATGTATGATGTGTAACACCACAATCAGACTGATAAAAGTAGCACAAGTTAGTGGCATTAGGGCTCACTTCAGACGGCTCACTGCCAACTAAATAACATCAACTGTGATACCGGCCTGTGACCACACTTGCAAAACCTTTGACTTTACAGAAAGGCCCTTGTTGTTCTTGTGCAGCTCGTGGTGCACTCGTGAAAGTGTGCGGCACTATGGTGGCCTGGGATCCCTATTGTATATGCCGATCGTCATGCAGAGACTGTTTTCCCAGCTGTCTCAGGCACGCCAGGCATGAGAGAGCGACGGAGGAGTGACGGATCCATATCCCTGAGGATTAACATGCAGAAGACATCCTGGTGTTGAGCAGGAGCGGATTTAAAAGCACTTTGCTGATAATGGAGGCCTCGCAAAGGCTCGGAACCTTTGGAGAAGAGGAAGAAGGAGAAAAGGGCCCTGCTGGAGAAATGAAAATACAGCCTCATCCCTGCACTCTTTGAACTAGGAACCACCTGCTCTCCCTTAAAACAACTTGTCTGGCTTTTTATCATTTTGCTGTGCACCACTATACCATATGCTCGCACGAAGGATTGTTCCATGCGCTGCTCAAAGAAAACTGGTGGATGAGTTTTTCATGTGGTTATATTCCACATGTTATAGCTCGACATTAAAGGGTTTGTGTTTGTTTTTGTTATGACTTGAAATGTCCCATCAGGCATTGTGAGCATATGAGGTTGGACAGCTGCCTTTTATTTGACTGGCACTCGGTGAAGGGGAATCATGCAAAACTTGTGCATCGGCGAATCGCTCCATCATGAACACAAATACATGTGTGTGATCTTTGTGTTGTTACTGTTACTGCTTTGCAAAGAAAGTGCAATGAGAAATGAGGTAGAAATATGAGAATTATTATGGCGAGAGAGAAAAGAGAAACTCTGGCTCGAGTGCTATCAGGCTGTAATTTATGACTAAATCAGCATTAATACATAATTTTAACTGTTTTCTTCTACTTTTCTTCATACTTTATCCCAAACCCAAATTAAATGTAACATTATAATGACCAATTCTTTTTTACCCCTTTTTCTGTATTTGCCACAAGGTTGAGCAATGCCGCACAAAGTTTTATTTGCACAGCTCTCTTTCGTGGGCGTCTAGACGTCTCAATTGGTAATGACATGGAGGCTGTCAGTAAGAGATATGTTCATCCATTGCATTCATCTCAGCAGGCATCAAGAGCCCCCAACAGCAGCCTCCGTCACGCCACAGGTGGAGGATACGCTGTGAAATGGCACCATTGTCATCTCTCCGTACCATCTGCCTCACTTTCTCCAGCCCCCGACCCCACCCCCATCCACTGCCACTTGTTGTCATCACAGAGCAGCAACAATGGGCTGTCACCTTGTAATGAACCCAGAGGGTGCAAGGCACTGATTTAAAGTCCCATTACTGTCACAATGCAGAGGGACTGTAGGAATGATGACTGAGGTGCTGCGGTTTGCCGGCTCTGAGCACAGATGGTACTTTTTCACACAGTAAATGTTACTGGGTAAATTATTGTGTGCTCAGACGGTTGCACAATAAAGGTGAAAGTGTGCGGCGCAACAGATTGGTGTTTTTCCTTTTCTAATTTGGCTCCTTCTGGTCAGTAAACCTCTCCAGGAATCTGTTCCACCGCGTTATTTCCAAAAAGAGAAATATAGCTGCAATATTCTGCACCACTGAAGTAGAAAATGAATACCAACATTAAAATTATTGCATTACAGAGTGCGCACAACGCAAACCCCGGATTGTCGGGATGAAAAGAAAAGAAGGCGACTTCTGTTCGGGCTGATTGTGTTGATGCTTGTTGCCCAAGCTGCCCCACGTCTTTGCTCTCTCCATGTGAGCCGTGTTTGAAAAGGCAGCGAGCAGCGTGATGCCGGAGCGACTGTGTCCGTTCATGTCACATGGCTCTTTTCATCTCTCCATGCTGCCATTATGGCAGGTCAGGAGGTGAAGGACAACACAGTGGCAAAGCATGCTGGGATACATGGGCTGCAAGTCACTCCCATTGCCGTCTGCAGCCCTTGAAGGCTGCCGATACTTGTTGCTAGGGCACGCTGGCAGCTGCCTCAGCTCTGCGCGGCAACCAACCTATGGGCCATTAGTTCTGGTCAGACCCCTGTAGGATTCTTATAGTTATTCAGCACCTGCATTTCTGTTCTTCATCTGTATTCAAATTCAAATGGACATCGTGGCTAAAATGTATGATGAATGTCAGCAACATAAAAGATTAGAAAAAACAAATACTTAAAAGGTTTTTTATTCTTTCAGTTAAAGTGGCAATTTTTCTTTGTTTTGTGTACAAATGAATTTGGTCTGAATTTAATTTTCTTCAGTGATTGTTTTTTTTCTACAACTGTTCCAATATTAAAATTTGGGATTGGATTATTACTTGAATTGGACTATTATTTTTTGTGTACTGTCACCATTTTTTGACAGTTACGACATTTATTTACGTACGACATATATTTATGACATTACATCGTCATGTTCAACTGGTGATTCAAAGGTCTGCTGAGTCTTCCACTTACAATATAATATCACATTCATTTCCCTATGCTGGTTTGAAATCAGCTAACAAGCTCAGTAATGAAAATCAGTAGTCGTAGGCAATCTACGATTTGAGCACTGCCTATTACTCCTGCCTTTCATACATCACTCCGTACTGTGATACAAATACACAATAAACCACAAAGTGATACAAAGAGTTGACATTGCTCCCAAAATTTTCAAATTTCACCTCGACTAAAATGTAGGACTTTCCCCTTTGTGATGGGCACATGATGTGGATTTTTTTTTCCAAACAAAAACAGTCAAGAGTTACTGACACTGAGTTTGTTACGTTACCACTGTGATCAAACACAGTCTTCAGTCTCACTCACTGTACAAATTTTCCAACAATCACTGACATGATTGATGTGTGGGAATGCTGGGAAAGGAGTTACCTTACACACAAAAAATAGTCTGTGTCAACACAAACTTGATCGTTTATGTTTAATAAGTTGATTAGTGTGTCTAATTGTTGTCAGTTTTTGGTCTCCTTCACCTGATAATCACGTCTCCTACCTATAAATCCTGCTAACGTGGCAACATTTCACCAATTACTGCAAAAACGTCCCCTCTTTGTCCGCAGCCGTGTTCTGAGTTGTGTTCCAGCCGTGCTCCCTGTAGCTGGAGATGGCGATCCACCACACACACCACGCTTTTAAACCACTCAGACATATCTCAGGCACTTCGCCCTACCAGAGCGACATGCGGAGTCTGATGGAATTAAATCAACTGGCAACTAAACAAGTTGTTATGGACAAAAATGAAGCACACTCATGATCAGAGCCAGAAGATCCCGGCGAATTATCAAATTAAGGCTGCTCTTGGCCACTGGCTTGTACTTAATGGAGACAAAGTGATAATCTCCGGACAGCAGTCCATGTTGTGTTCACACTGGGAATGGGGTTATGAGAAAGAATGGCTCATCCTCTACTACACCAGCCAGCTCATCAGACATGCGGTCCCAGCTGGCATGGAGGCAATATGAAGCACATAAACCCTTCTGATATTAATGACTCTGTCCAGCTGAAAGCCTCCGATGCTATTCGGAGATAGGCGCTAAATGTCTCTGAGTACTGAGAACACAACATTATACGCATCCATATAAATATCCTCTCATCTCTGCACAAGACTGCCTGTCCTTGAGTTCCCATGGAAATAATAAGAGGTGGGCCTCCTGTAACTCAATACGCAGATACTGGCTGCAGTGGTGGCGCCGAGAGATGAAATGAAATCAGAACAAGGCGATGACAATGATGCCACTTGTGGTCGAGTTGAAGAGTTAAGGATTCATTCCCATCATATTTCAACCCCGCCCCCCAGCTCTGCTGCTCGTCTTGAGCCTCTCCTTGGCACGCCTTGACATTATCCTAATGTTGGTAACTACTGCAATCAAAACCCAGTCCACAAAGTACTCCAAATGAGGCGGACGTAAATATTTATCACAGCAGATCAGGTTTTTAAAAAAAAGTTTATAAAAAAAATCATGAAATCATAGAAAAAATAAAAAGTTGAATTTAATCAAGTCCAAAGGGTCATTGTTTTGTCTTTTCAAAAGGAAATGGCAAAAATATTTTTAAAAATAGTATTAAGCAAAACTGATCTTAACACGTTGAATTTTTTCCCCCATTTCTAATCTTTCTGCTAAAAGCACGTGTCACATTTACCCCACAGACAGTTACAGTCATTATGAAAGTTATCAGTGAAAAACTTTCTATTTACTTATCGATTTCATCATTATTTCCTTCCACAGTTCAAACACTTTGTTCAGTTTAGTACCAAACTAGGCATGGACATGGATTGTTTGATCGCCCAGAAACCACCAGCCAACAACAGGGGTATTGAAGGATGACTTGTTTTCTTTTTCTTTTTAACCTGATGATTCCCTGATTTTTGCTACAGGAAAGGTCAGAAGAAGCTCCAGATGCAACATCATGTTTTAATAAGAGAATAATGACTTTATTTAGCTTTTATTGTCACTCTGAATTGTACCCGTACCCTTTTAGCCTGGAGGAGACAAGGGGACCTCTGTCCAAGAATGGAAAGCTTTGTGCAGACTCATATGGGGCTGTTTTTTTTTGTTCACCTGATTTCTATTTGTGGCATGCTACTTTCTTTTCCCAGAGGACGGGAAACCAGACGCATTGGACTGTTTCTGTAGGTTTCCATGCACGGCAGAGCCATATGGAAAAGCTGTACTGGAAGAGAGAGGCTTAGACGTGGTCGGGCATCCCCAACAGCCAGGCCCCTAATCAGTTCTCGAGACGGGCCAAGGGGCTGTCATCTCTAGGGGGTCCCAAATGTCCTTTAACTCCCATATCTGTCACACACCTGCCACTGTCTTTTAAAGGGGCGTGGGAGGCAGCTTGTACACTGGATCTGTGTCTGATGAGACCAGTTATCAGCCCCCCCCCCCCCCTGCAGGACTTCAACAACAACGTCAGTGTCAAGTTCCTCTTCAGCAACACACTGCACATGGATGGGGGGCAATCAAAGGCCACTCCTCAGCATTAGGGGAGACTGGCCCGACTTTAACCCTCGCCTGTCCCGCTCTCAGGAGCCTTAAAGAGACTGGAAACTCACACTGAGCAAGTGTCGGGTTTCTCTGCTGGTTTACCCTCTGAACCGTGAGGATGGATTGGTGGGCAGCTTAGCCTTTTTATCGAGACCTCCAGGGACGGATAGCGCCGGAGCTGGATGTGCCCAGGAGATGCTTGATTTCATTACATGCCTCTTTGGAGCTGGGCTTTGTTGTCTCGCCGTCCCCAATGTTTCCTGTGTGGGAATTCCCCACAGAAAACAGCAAAGGAACTCACCATATTATTGCCTTTTTTTGCACAGAGTGCAAATGAATTTGCATATTGCCAAGCAGACTCACATTCAAAAAATTCTGTGAAGCCATTTTTGAACCACTGCAGATAGTTATGTATTTATCAATCGGGGATTTGATATATCTGCTCCTGACACTCCAAACCGAGATGAGTGGTAAAGCATCTGCAGTGGAAATAACTTTATCATTAATTATTGACGGAGTTTAATTTATTTTAATGGATATAAACTTATTAGCTTGGGTGACAAGTACTGTGGGGGAAATAACTTCAATTTATGCCAAGCAATGAAACTACCAATTACTTTAATTACACTGTAACTTTTATTCGGCCAATTTATATTGTTCTTGTCAAAGATTATCTATAAGTGTATATTTTAAGTTTGTTTTGGTAAAATACAGTTGTAAGTCAAGAAAATAATTTTAAAAAGTAATATTCACACACACACACACTCACACACACATACATTCACAAAATGTAATATTTCACTGCAACACTAACTAGACCCAATGCACCTTGTTTGTATCACCCAGGTATGTGAGACCAAGACCTTTAAGTAATGCTGACAAATACCACCTCTGGCCAGCTGCAGATGGCATAGCAATCCACCAGGCAATGAATAAAAGAGTAGATGTTGAGCCCTAATATCCCATGTCTAGGTCTAGTGACGGCCAAGCCAAACAACAAAACTACACTCAGAATTAACCACACACTAATAGTCACCACTAAAAATGTCAAACAACGGCTTCTCCCCCGTGTCGCTACAAATGAAGCACAAGGTTCCTGTTTAATACTCAGATTATTGTGCAAGCTGATCGTTAGTTCTCGCATTAGCAAAGTGAGCTGCTCCGTCATTCAGATAAAAACAAATATCCCTTGCCTTCAGTCACGTCAGACAAATCAGTACAAGCAGCTAATTGAAAAAGAATTGATGGTCTCCTTGGGTTGTGTTCAATGACTTCTGCGAAATCAGATAATTCATCTGTTCACTCTGAGTCCCTAATTCATTTGGCTCTGGCCCACTGACCAAGCCAGCCAGACTCAATTCGTGTTATTGTAGCATTTCTCCAGGCTGAGAGCAGCATGCCTTAACAATTATACAAATATTCTCCCCAGTTTCACTCATTTGGCTTCAAATTTGGGCAAGGGTGTGATTTATTCCCAACACCAATAACTGTGTGATATATGTGTCAATGTAAAGAAATACACACCAAGTGTATACCACTGTGGATCCAACAGCCTTCTTTCCAAAGTGTGCTCTTAATCTCATATGGTAAGTGCACAAGCAGCGACATAATTCATAAGTCATTTGCAGCTTGTCTCATAAGATCAGGATGACTCAGAATTTATGACGAGCCATTATTCTTATTAGGCTTGTAAAAGGAGGCATTAGCCCACGGCAGGCATTAGTAAAATTCACTTTACCTAACAAGGGGCAGGACAGGGGTGAGAGAACGCTTATATTCAATCAGAGCTCTGCAAGGTGATGGCAGGGTGCCCAATTTCATAACTGGTGTGGAAGGTTCTAAATTGATAAACGTGACTAACTGTATAAGCTCCAGGGAGGAAACGTGAGGTCAGGAGCACAGCAGAGGTTGAAATTTGAACCATGTGCATTTAAATATAATGTTTATGTTGGACAGTATGGACAGCTGATTGCGTGCGAGCTAAGACAAGCGGCAGCTCATCACCGCACATCAAATTAATCTCAAGCCTTTTCCATCCATGAGATAATGACGCAGGATGAAATAAAATAAACAAACCGAGGGAGCTCTGATCCCCCCGCTCGAATGCCCCACACGGATCCTGATTCTGCACGGCAGCTTTAGGAAATCCGGTCGTCCCAGTGTGTGTCCGATCCGACACGGAGGACCCTCGAGGGGTAAAGAGCACAGGCCCCCGGTTTCTTTGATTTCTGCTTTATATGACACGGTTCTCACATGACCAGATAACTCTGCGGCCTCTGGCAGACAGCTGGGCCGAGCCCGGACCATCAGGAGGAGGGAACAGGTGGGAAGAGGCCACGTCATTGGAGGAGGTTTGAGAGGCTTAGAGAGTCTGAATGAGTGGGAACAATCTCGGGAAAAAATAGATTTCAAACTCGAGTCTCAAGTCTGCGAAACAAAAGCAATTAATTAGCATGTTTTGTGTCTTACAGATGTCTTACCTCAGGGCCACGGCGTGAAATCGTGATGACTGCAGCTATCAACTGCATCACTTCCCCTGATAAGTGAATGTGTTGTCTGCTCATCTACAATGTTGTTTGTGAGAAATATTCTTCAAGTCCCCTAGGGAGTAAACACCATTAAAGAATATGGATTCCAACCCACTCTACCATCATCAACTCCACCGAGAATCAAATGAACATCTGTCGTTTCTTCCATTCAATTTGCTCGTGACATAAAAGTGTTCAAAATTCAGCAAGTAAGGATGTAAATATTTTGCTCGCGAAAACGTAAACTTAAGGCGATGCTGATGCTGATGATGCGCTGGGATGTGATGCAAAGTGTTTTCCCACTGACAGTTTCTTATGGTTTTGTGGTTCGACTTTAGTTCATCATCTCCACTGGGCACAAACCCCGGATCTCTTCATCGATCCCACACAAAACAAATGGCAATCTGCGACAGCGGGACACAATGCTTCATCCTGCCCAGTCCATTAACCCCTATCACAAAGCTCCCACGCTGAAGATCCAATGCACTGATGTCCCACTGCTAGACAGAAAGGCAGAGGAGGGAGAGACAGAGAGAGAGAGACAGAGAGAGAGAGAGAGAGAAGGGATGGTGGAAGCAGTACTGTATGTAGAACGAGAGAGATGCATGGACACAGAGAGAGAATGAAATATGAGAAAGACAAGAGTAAAGAATGAAGCTGCCACAGTGACTTATAAAGTTCAGCTGTACTGCTCATTTACAACTCACAACACACCTCCCCTGGAAATAATCAACAGCCAAAGCAAAGCAGGAGTATTACACTCCCCCTTCTAACATCAGCAATGTGCAGGAAGACCAATAATATATATATATTTTAAAAGCATTGGCATATGACTAGTTGTTTGCCAGGTGGGAAAAATTTAATTTCTTATTTTACAGATGCCACTCAACTCAAAGCTACTATTCTAGAAGGAACTGCAACTGAGAAGAGAACTTAATGGCTGGATTACAGGTCCCTAGTCACTGTTTACAATACTTGGTTTAGTGTGTTACAAAGTTATTGCCCATCATTTCTCCAGGAAAGAATCCAGTTTAGATCTATGCAGTGAAATGACAAATCATCTTCACTTGGGGTTGCGTGGCTCAGCTGGTTGAGCCAATGTCAAGTTCTTGGTTTGATGTCGAACCGTAAAACACACTGTAAATGGGTGAATGAGGCTTACACTGTATAGTGCTTTAAATCTAAAAATTAGAAAAGCTCAACAAGAGTGCAACTTAATTTTCCATCTACCCAAACTGGAGAAAATGGGAAAAAAAAGAGTTTTCCTGCTCGGAATACAGAATTGCATTCCCATTTGACTAAAACCCGAACATACTTGATATGATCATGACAGCTCTGAGTAATCTAATAATAAAACCTCCATAAAACAACAGCCCTGTTTGTCCACAGTGACCTGCGTCTAAAGAATTTGGACCACAGTGTTTAGAAACAGCTGCCGTGGCCAGATTGAGGTCATAACGGGCATTAAATTGGACAGTGTGTTCGTGGCTTACTGGAAAATGGGCGCAGCAGCAGCCACAACACTCGCAGCAGGTTGGGGGAGAAGTCAGTGGGTCTTCATTAAAGCCTAACCGCAGAGTGAGGAGGACGGGGGCCTCGCTCTCCCTGTTCTCCCTGTTCCCTCTGAGCTGAGGTGGCTTTGTCAGCCCTTCTTTGTAATTAGAACAGAACTCCCCCTCCCACAATAATTAACAGTAGTGGGTTGCGTGCTGTAAGTCCGCTTCCTGACTTACAGGATGCTGATATGTGTCTTGGGTTGGAGCAGCTGCTGGGTGGGCCACATACACACACACACACACACACACACACACACACACACACACACACACATAGCAGCAGTGTGAAAAATGCATGTAGTCACATAGGACGAGAGTAAGGTGATAACACCATTGTGTTTGATAGAGTTACATTACTTGCTTTACTTATTTGAATAAGTGAATAAGTGTTTGAAACTGAGCATCTAGGAAATTGCAATATAAGTAATTATATAAGTATACAATAATATTAGTTGTGGATAAAAACAAGTCGTGAAAACAAAGGAAATTGGTTTATAGTGCTCCCATTGAAATGACTGCATTATAATGTAGTTTCTAATTTATTTTAAAATCATAATATACCCCTGAGAATAACTTTTGAAAATTAGAATATAAAAGTCACTTTGGTATATCAATTTGACACCATATGGAGAATGTATTATTGAAAATATATATACCTATGTATAAAATATATATACTGTATATATGAGTAAAATATAGTATATATTACATTGCATTTTACCAAGACATTGGCAAAATGCTTATTACAATTATTAATGCCACCCTCAAGTTTCCTTCCCAAAAACTGAGAAGGGCTGGATCTGTTTATTTTCAGAGTGTGAACAAATGTTTGCCAGTGATTCTTTGCTGACAAGTCAAGACATAGATGGCTCAGATATTCTGAGAATGGATCTTAAAGAGCTATAATTGCCTAATCCTGTTGAGACGACTGATAGGGATAGGGAGACCCGAGTGGTGCGTTTGAAGCTGCAGGGGCCAGATATGCCCTGAGGGACATCTGCGTTCCTATGACGTGCATGTGTTTTATGTACCCTGGTAGATCTACCCACTCCGGCTGCCCTTCAGAACAAAAACAACCCACTTCTGAAGCTTTCAACCCCTCTTCTCCTCCTTCACTCGCTGAACCTTGTCTGTCTGCGTGATTGGATGATATTTTTAACTGTTCGTCCAAAGGTCCTTGGCATATTGAAGAAAGGGGGGAAAGATGAGCGGGAAGAAAGATGAGCCGTCATCGGAACACATTTGTGTCAGTCGGTGTCCGATGTGCTGCAGTAATCTATGGGAGCAGCATGTCTGGGACTTGAGGAGGCATTCATCACATTCCTTCTTGGTCTGTGGAAGCCCTGGCAGAAGAATTTCAATGCAGCACCTGGGCAATGCATCACAGGGGATGTGCCACCGCAGTGGGGCCAGGAACGCTCAACACTCTTACCTTGCATTAAATGACCCTGAGTGTTTGCATCCCAAAGTACCAACCCTCTAATATCCCAAGATGTCAATAAAGACGGGTTCTGAAAAGAGGTCAAAGAGCGAAAACAACACTGAAAGTCCATTATTTTTGATTGGTTAACCCTAAGGACAAGCGGGTACAGGTCAAAGACTGTAAACATCTCTGCACCAAGACATAGAATAGCAAAGCTGTGGCTGTGGTCTCAGGTAAACATGAACTGCAGGTCCAACACACAACCTATTTTTGTTCCAGTCGACAACTGGGAAAGCACTTATCTCCGTAAATGGCACAATATCATTTTCCTCCGTCCTGGGAGTTTTTACTGCAGCTCTGAGACCCTGTGGCGAAAATTAAAATGGACGTGTGTACTTTCAACTACACCAGAATCACTGCTGTCTTCATCTCCATGTATGTTTTTACCATTAGCCAATATAAAGCTGTCAATAGCTTTCCTTTTTGTGATAGCGAGATGTTATACATACGTCTTACCTAGCTATGAGTGCACAAGTCAACTCAGTCTGAATTTCTACTTTATGTAGAACAGCCAAGAGCAGGTTATTATATTTTACACAGTATATTTATGTACAAACTTCAGGGGTTATATTGAAGATAAAGTATATCAGATGTCATCAATCATTTTGATCATTTTGCAGAAAATTAAAATGGACACTATGGGGAAGGGTTTGGTTCCTGATTGTCACAATGATACCCGCTTCTGACTGTGTTATTCTCCAGAGCTGCATCTCAACACCGCAGTGTTTAGAACCATTCACCACTAGAAATGAAATTCAACAACAAAAAGAACCGTTCACCAAACCAGAAATACAGAAACTGATGGCCTTGACTGTCGGGCTTCATAAATCAGGGACATCTTGTCTGACAGTGAAGGAACTTAGGGGAGGCTTCCACTTGCATTGCACACACACACAGGCTCAGGCGGAGGAGAGCCAAACCAGCAGCGCCAAGTTCATGCTGCAAAAACAAAATGGTTTTTGAAACATGATTGATGTAAAAACTGTCTGGGTCTTGCAGTCCCGAGCCTCCAGGCTGAACCTTGCTGTCCTTTGAGATAACAAGGATGTGCTATTAGAATGTCTTCCATCTCTAACTTTTAGGTCATGAAAGAAAAAAAAACCACCAAAGAGTTAGAGGAGCAGTAAATGAGCAATTATCTGGCAGCCCTGTTTAGACAGGACCAGCATGCAGCTGACGTTAAATTTCTTAAGACGCTCGAGAATTAAACTGTCAACAGTTTAAAAATCAAATTAAGCAGGGTGACAAAAAAATTACCCAGGGGAGAAGTTTAAAAGATAATCATGTGCACGACAAAACACGCAGAGCGGAGGCAAGCAGGGCAGCCGCTGTTGTGCGTCAGAGTCGTCCAGATTTTGCGCTCTGATTAGAAATGTGGATTTATTTCACCTGCATGTGATTGTTTGTATGAAGCGCTAATGGAGTTACACAGAATGCAATCTCTCCCTGGAGGGAGCAGCAGAGCACAGTCGGCTTTGCAGCAAACGCAAGTAGCGCAAGCCGCCCGGGATGCAGCTGTTTCCTTCATTGGATTTGTTTGTTGTTGCTGCAACACTGATGAGATCAGCGCGTGGATTACAGTCGTCCGACAGCCCTGTGACAAATGAGTTCTCTGCGGAGGGTGGGATGGGTCTTTTCGCGGCTGTAGGGTCAGGGGTGTAATCGGTGAAATGCTAAATGAATTTACAATTCACGCCAGGCGTGCGTATTTGTCTGCAGTGCAGGTTGGAGATAATAAAACCCTGACCTCTTTTATTGTTTTGTCACAGTCCTGTCTGCCTCCTGCTGATTAGCATAACGTCGTTTGGTTCATTTTCCGCATCATACCCCAGCTTCTCTCACAACAAATCACCTTTGTAAACAAATGATATCTGTTTACTGTCAATTTACCACCAAAACGTGACTGGGACTCACAGTGTATCACTATGATTATAAGGGCATGGACCCAGAGTGATGGGGCAGATGACAGTAAGGGCTGCTTCCTGTCCAGACAGTCTGGTTGAGGTAGAATGTGCTGATGTGGAACATGGCCCAAGGCTCATCCCTGTCTCTCTGCACGCCGCCTATTATCCCCCACCGGGTACAAAGCAGCCCTGCTATGACGAGCATTTCCTGCTTCCTCTCCGGCAGCAGAGACAGGTACATGGTGAAGGCAGTTACACGATGTCCCACTGTAGCCCAGCTGGAGAACAGAGGATGGAGAGGAGCATCTCGCTGGGTCACAGCCTCCAGATTTAGTGAGCAGGAAGCATTGTTAAAGAACAAAGCTTGTCTGTGTTTTGGAGATACAGCGCTACAAGGAGGACACTCAGCAAGGGTGTGGAGAATTTTTTTAAGGCCTGTCCCTGTCTTTCAAGCTTGCCAACTATCAGACATAGAGATTTTTTCCATAAATCGGTTTCTATTGTTTTTTCTGACTGTAATAAAGATGTTCAAATACCCTTCATTGTGTAAAGTTATTACTATATAATACAGTGGCATGCAAAAGGCATGGAGTTACAGATGATACATTCCCTTTACATGCGAAACAAAATCAATGTTTTATTTTCAGCTTTCATATTTTCAAAATAACAGAAAAGGAAAAAGAGCATTTTTACAGATGGTGTTTTTTTGCTTCCTGAATTTGTTGGAATTTAATTGAATCCATTCTTCCCTATACCTGTGCAATTATATACTCTGTGCCCTTTGTTCTCCAAACATAGCTTTGCTTATTCCAGCCAAAAGGTTCTATTTTAACCTCATCGGTCCACAGGACTTGTTTCCAAAATGCATCAGTCTTGTCTGAATGTTCTTTTCATTCCAAACTTTTGCATGCCACTGTATAGTAACAATCGTAAAGTGTTTATATTACACATAATTATCTGTGTCAAATTCAGAAAACATGGCTTTTTTGACAGCACACAGACAACTTGTTCTCTGTGTATGAGTTGGACAACGTGTCTCATTGTTCATTTCAATTATCCAAGATTATACATCAGTATTTTCCCTTTATCTCTCTTTTCCCAATGGCTCCAGGTGATTCAGTTCCTCTGCTGAGGTAAAAACAAAGAGGATGGGCTGGTTTGCCAAAAAATGCAAAACAGCCACTTTGTTACACCAGTTTGCCGAAAGCATGTCTCTCCCAAATGCACAGCTTGGGCCTGAACAAAACATTTTTCTTTCCATGCGCCTGACACGGCCGTCCTTCTGCTGCTTGGCTCAGCTTAGCTTGATGCATCTGTTTGTGTGTTGTGGGGGGGTTTAAAAAAAAAAAGGAAAAACACCTGCATATCTCTCTCCCAACTGAATTGCTCAGAAGTGCTGCCAAGTAGAACCGGACAGATGTGGGGACGGGATCTGCAGTAGACAACTCCATCACTCTCCCGACTCATCCCTCCATATAAATCTCTGTCTATCACAGCCGCGACAGTTGTCCTCTGAATACCATTTGTTTTTGTCTGCTTGGGCAAGGGCGTTGGGGGAAGAGGAGGGAGGTGTGAGGGTGAAGACAAAGGGACGTGGCTGCCACTCGACATGCTGTGCAGTGTGGGTCAGAAGCAACGTGTGTGGTCCATCATGCCTTGACACATCCTATGCAGCGGAGCATAGCCATCCCCACGTTAGGCTAATGATGTGTCTCCTCTTAAAAATGTGCTCCCATTTAGCATGGGACATGGGCTATCATAGGCCGTTTGCCTTAAACTGGCCCCTAGCTATGACCTTTAAATGTGCTATTGTTCCCTTTAAAATCTCCAAATGACGTGCCTGCCTCCAATTTTGTATCTGTCCTAATAACATTGTGCTCATAAATTGAACAGCCAACATGAGTGAATCACTGGTAAGTAGTCAGATGGGGCATGAAGTTTTCAGACAATAAACAAACCATTCATCTGGCTGAGAGGCAGCGTACAGCCTGGACAGATCACCAGCCAATCACAGGGTAGCACACAGAGACAAACAGCCATTCACGCTTACGTTCACACCTGTGGTCAATTAAGAGTCTCAAATTAACCTAACCCCCAACATGCATGTCTCTGGACTGTGGGAGGAAGCCAGAGGACCCAGAGAAAACACACAACAAATGCAAACCACCTCACCACCTTGCCCCATTTGGTTACAATAAATATGCTATAGTGAAGACTACTGTTTTGAAAGTGGAGATAGAGAGGAGTGATAAATTTGTCCTTGCCTAAATGTAAACATTCATTGTTTTGCTTTGATTTTGTATCACTGGTAACTTGTGCCATACTGATGCTGCCAGTTCCTGTATATCTCCCATACTAATAAGGGTAATTTGTCTACAATTGGCCAGTTATAGACATGTTCATGTGTAATGTGCTGCATTATTGGTATTATTGTTATTATATTATATATTGTTATTGTTGTTATTATTAGTAATAGTAGCAGTAGTAGCAGTAATAATAATAATATAACAGAAGTGTGCACTGTGCCTCCATTACCATGCAACAAAGACCTAAAACCTTCACATATGACGCATCTACATTTATAAAGTTATAAATAAGTTGCTATGACAGTTCACAAAAATAATACAATATTACAACCTCGCAGAAAAGCTCTTTTATGCCCATATTAACAAACATTACTGTTTAAACACTGATGAACCTTTCTTTCTCTGAACTTAAAGACCTGTAAATCAATCTCAGACTGATGGCCATATCTAATCCTGTGTTTTGGAATTTGGTGGCAGTTTACTATTGGATCACAGATTGTACTTTTAACCTCCAAGACTTATAAGTTAAGCCATTTTGCTCCATCTCTTGGTTAATAGCCTGTGTTTGATCATGTGAACCAGATGTGTGAAAGGAGAATACGCCACCATTGATGGCGCTCACTCGTGTGTCTCGGCAGTGGACTAATCTATTTCACGTTTCACAGCCTATTGGTGAGTCGTAGACAAAAACGCTCTTTGGCACCAACATGGTCCCATCGGGGTCATAGTTGAAACTGAGTTTCTTGTTACAGTCTTGTGAATTTGACAGTGACATTCTTAAGACATGATTACTACTTCTTTACTGGTTCACAGCTCAGTAAAAACGGGTCGGACCCTTTTGACCTCTATACTGGTTCTCAGGGCCAATAACTGGTGTATAACATTCTTGGTTACTTCCTTGGCTTGTCACTTGGCACATATTAAAATATTGGATGTGAAGGGTGTGTGTGTGTGTGATGGGATGGGAGTGACTACAAAGGCATTATTCACTGTGAGAGACAGACAGTGGAATGAAATCCAGATTGGACAGAACCAGCCGGGGTTGTCAGGCAGATGAAAGTCTGCTCGACTGGTTAACGTGTCCAAGAAAATTGCTTTTGTGGACAGTTCTGAAATGATATGAGAGGCAGTAAAAGTCGCAGCTACAGCTTTTGGTTCTGCTTCTCTCTCCCCTGCAGGGGCATGAAAATAAAAACAACACATCTACTTTGACAAGGATGTGGAAGTAATCAGTGTCAATCATATGGTCGCCGCATGGATTTTGACGTATGGATGAAGTCTTTTTTTATTTCCATGTTTCTCGTTTTATCTCCATCCCTAATGCTTGTGAATGTTTGACACAAACGAAAAAGTTTCTTCTTAGCTTTTCTCTTGTTAAACTGAATTTCTACAGCAAATCTAATTTTTGAACTGAAATTGAATAAACACGTTTTTATAAAAGCACAGTCTCAAACATGAAGGTCAAAAGAAAAATGGTCTAAATGTTAGTGTGCGGCTGGTATTACCCGTTTTCTTTCTTACTGGCAAATAATTCTCCAAAAAAACAAAACAAACAAAAAAGAAACGAGAGCAATTATATGCTAGTCTGTCTCTCAGCACCTACTTCTTAACTTTGTCTATAGCCCACGGCTGACTGGTTCCCACTGAGTAAATAAATCTTTTTTTTTTTTTTTGAATGATCAAAATTTAAAGTGTCATTTTTCAAAAAGGCTCTGTAATTATTGAAAACAGCAGGGCACTGTAGTCATCAGCATCATTAACTTAAACCTAACGTCTGTTTTCAGCAGCAGATTAATACGCCTTCTGTGTTCCAGTGAGTATTTATAGCTGGAGAATGGCATATTTGGGATTGACCCTGGATCAAACCCAGGACTGGTTGTAAGTACTGTGAAAGAACATGTCATCCATTGTAATGATGTAATACAGTGTTAATGGATTGTTCATAAGTTTTGAAATATAAAAGGAGCTCTGTGAGTAAAAAAAGAAACTACAAATGGGGCTTTAGACACACAAATAAATTCACTGTTTGTTATGATCTATTAGTTAAAAAATAGACTCTTACCACAACTTATCCTAATTTAATTACTTAAACATGTTTACATAATTGCATTACATAACTTGATTAGCAGTATACTTTCAACTCTGTGTTCAAATAGCTCCATCTTAAGGCTTCAAATTCACAATAAAATCCATACAAGTTGCTCTCAGCTGTGCACAATACAAAGAATATTTACAGCGGAGCAAGACCTGGGTCCAAAGACCATGTGTAGATCTCATTATCTGTATATCCGACTGTCTGAGTCGTGCAATTACTAAATTATAAATGTGGAATTAATCAGAAAAAGGGGCTTGGTGTTTGTGTGAGGGGATTAATCTTGTCCTTGTTGCGCCAACAGCAAGAGGCATTATTCATGAACCCTCCATTTCTCACCCAGCCCCCCAGCCCCCACCCTTCTGGAATGAGAAATGTAAGTCTGAGCCAAAAGCAAGCATGTTCTCTCCAACTCCGCAGACCCTGACAAAACACAGTTGTAATTATGTGAAATTATTGATATAAACAAACAGATGAATGGGCTTTGCGCATAGTGTGTGTATGTGTGTGTGTCTGGTTTTGTGTGGTGTATATGTGCAGTACTTGCATAAGTTAAGGTGTGTTTTTATTCACGCATATTTAAGTGTTTGCCCTTGACTGAGTGAGCAAATGAATGAACGGAACAGATCTTTGTTTGGTTGAGAGACGTTTTGAGCAATGTGGTGAATTGAGGAGAATTTTCATTTTCCAAACCAGTCAAGAATAAATATTATTTCATAACAATGCCATCATGACCAAAAGGCTGCAGGGGTTTTGGAATGTGAAAAAAAAAGTCACAAATGACTAGTATATAAAAGTGGAAGTTAGGAGAGCACTTGAAACTGGTTGCAGCCCTTAATTGAAACCGCACTGCTCCCAAGAGAAAAAGATCTGAGCCAAACACAAATCTGCTTGGCAATACAGGCGAACAGTTAGGGAATCTTTAACGGCCCACAATCCATTACAGAAAGTCATAAATGTCCTGGGGAATATACACATCATCCCAGAGTGGGATGTGACGGTACTCTCACCAAGACTCATCCTCATTTATGTGCCCATAAGCGGAGCTTTTATGAAGACTCTACAAGTTTGTGAAAGTAAAATAAAGATCCAGTGTTACAAGAATCTTAAACCCGCTGTATCAGGTTGTGAATAGTCTGCAGAGTACAGAGCTTCTCAACCTAGTTGCTGTAAACTGCTTTAAATCACAGCTCTTTACGTTAAATAGAAACTTGTTGGATTCTTCGTTTTCTTCCCAATATTTTTTTAAAGAACAGTTCCAAGTCTTTCCCACACATCATAGTGAACTCACTGGAGTCCATATAGACCAGTCTATATGCTTTACCTCGAGTTAAATTCATGTCAATCCCAGTGATATATTCAAACGTGTAACAAATTATTCACTCTCCCAGCAGCCCAACGGACAATGCAAGCGTCTTTCCCCCCAGTTGGTGGTTTCTGGACTCATTTGTCTTTGACACCCAGACGCCGGCCAGCCAGCACTGTCATTCATCTCTTGGGTCACTGGCAGACAGGGGAGTCATGCTGTGAAAGGGGCGGTCTGCTCCTCCTTATGAACCATCATCAGTGCCAGGTATTTCTTTGTCTCGCTGCCTTGTCGGGACCCCGCAGGTCTGCCTCCGACATCTGCTGTCAAATATGATCAGCTCGTTTGTTTGAGTGCAGCCTTGGACTGTTTAGATCCCAGCCAATGGTATGCTCTACGTAACATGCATTTTTAAGTAGATGTTTTTTTTTATGTATAGTTTTTACAGCCTCATGGTTGTGAGTAAGTGAGCGACCATGGCACACCATGATGTCACTGTAGATTTTTAGCATCATTTTAATTTTCATGCCAATTATTTATGGTATTATTGTGGTACTGTAAGGAGAACTTAGGTTATGAAACAATATTTAAAATATCAACCAGTAAAATAATGCGTCATCTGTGAAATTAAGTAAAAAGAAGGCCAGCTCTGTACTGGGATATCCCCTTGACCCAGTGCAGGTGGTGGGAGAGAGGATGATAACGGCTAATCTGTTGTCCATGGTACAGAACAACTCCCACCCCCTGCAGGACACTTTGACAGCACTGCGGAGCTCCTTCAGTGACAGACTCCTTCACCAGTATCAATCAATCAGGGTATTACTATGCTGATATTATGTGTATATAGGGTATACTATCATATACCAGAATTATATATTATTATTGTATATGTGTAATATTACTATGTATAGTGTATATGTGTATACATACATAGTACATGTATGTATAACATGTGGGTTTATACCATTGTATGTCTGCATTATACACTATTCTTATTCTTAGTCTTATTCTTATTCTACTATTACTGTGTTATTTACCACACTTTAATCTACATATTGTTTTTTTTCTATATTTAGCTTTTTGTAATTTCTGCTCTTTTTTTACTACTCTTTGTTTTCTTTATTATTTTTCTAATTGCTTGGAGCTTGGACCTCATGATCCCTCTCTACATTTTACCCTTTAGCAGTTTTGATTGTGAATAAATCAAATCAAACAAATCCATGGCTGAGTGTCATGCGAAACACCAACATTACATGATCACATGACTGCCAGTGATGGCAGCATTGGCAATCATGCACATCAGCATTATTCCTAAAGTAGTCTCTGGTCCTTTGCAATTGGGAATGCAGAACTTCACAACATGCATATTTTGGGTTTTACAGGCACTTTTACAGGCACACCTGGAAATTGCCCCATAAGGCACAAATTCAAATATTAGAGGAGTTACATGTGCTAAGCACCTAGCAGCCGTGCCGAACTACAACCCTGTTAAGTATTTGAGTTTTGATTTGATTTGGGGCAGACGTCCATGTGCAAAACATACCACGTCACCGTCGCTTCTCTGTTTGAAACTTCTGACTTTCCTCATCCTCACGTTGTCTCTGCATGAGGTGGCCGAGACAAACTTGAGTTAAACTCTTTCCCTGCCATTTCATGCATCTGCTTTGCTCTTATTCTTCGGCAGACTTTCTGCATGCTATAAAAAGACAGGGTTATCTAGCCTTTTAGTTTGAGCCAGGGTAGTTTATGGTCGCAGCAGTTCCCCTGGAACTCTGCCACTGTGCCAAAAGCCTGAAAGGCTCCACAATCGCTGAGACTTCTACAGAGAGACGGTGACAGAGATAGAAAGAAGTGCATGTTGACATCTTGTTTTGCAGTGACCGCCAACTTTTTTTCTCCACTCTATAAGTCCATACGCTCACTTTTAGCTCTGGACTAACATGAAAGGAAACATTCCTGGTGCAGGGAATTTACCCCTTATGTTAGCTTCCTGTGTCCACAAAAACCAACGGGTCATAAATTGGATGATCATGTGTAGTAAACCACAGAAAACAGTCAAAACAAACATATCCAACATGATTTGCAGTCATAATGGGTTTCTCTATTAATCTCCATGGCCTGCAACCCTATTCATCGGGGGTTGTTGTCATCACCATATGTACAGTGTGTATTAGGCACTGGGCTCAGGTGTCACTGCACTGTGGAGCTGCTGATGGCTAAGGGATGATAAGTGGAGGGTTAAAGCTTTGTGGGGGTACATGGCAAAAGGACCTCTGACCACTGCTAAGCATCCGGTTTCAAGACCCCAGAGACACACAGAGCCCCATTGAGAAGCTCTTTCTCAGTGTTGAGTATATATCTATAGGTCCTATCATGTTTGTGCTTCACATGCACAGGCCAACAAAATCTTAGTCTGCGCCAACAGCTCGCCATTTCGCTGGCTACAGGCTCCGTTTTAGCGTCTTCAGTCCCTGCCATAGTCCAAGCGGCTGCTCCTTCAGTATCTTCTCCAACCTCTGCCTCACCTTCAGCTCAGCCATCCCTGTGAGCCTTTTATTCCTGCACCCGACAGGTATTCTGGGGTATTGGTTTCATGCACTCTACGAGTGTTCACTTATTTGACCAACAGCCTGGGCACTACCCATAGCTAACAGTAACTCACCTGTTTATAACACTTATCCATCATTCATAGCAAGTTTTTGACCACTCATTTAAAGGGCAAAGAAGCCAGCAATAAACTCCTTTCTTTATTCCAGGGCTCTGCCACTGTTTCCAATTACGCCATGGACTTCCATATACTGGCTGCAGAGAGTGGGTGGGATGGGAAGGCTTTATGGGGGGGGGGTTCTTCGTGGGCTAAGTGAGGAAATTAAAAATGAGCTAGCTAGAAACGAAACATCCACCCTAGAAGAATTAATTTCCTTAGCCATCCGTTTAGATAATCGCCCCCGTGAGAGATGAAGGGAAAGAGTAGGCAAACAGGTTTTCCCCTACTCCTCCATCCAACCTAAGCCTGCTCTTCGAACCCACAGCAACGGTGCCCGCTTCTCCATCACTAGAGGCTCAGTCACACAGCATCCCGTCGTCCACGGCCTCATCCCCTCGCCTCATCGAGGAGCCCATGCAACTGGGAAGTATGAGGCTTACCCCAGCAGAACATCAATGACAAATTCATAACAGACTGCATCTACTGTTGTCAGGCCAGCCACGATGGGAGCACTGGTGAGCTACACCTCTGTGTTTGCTTCCCACTCCGACCGAATCCAGCTACAAGGTACTCCTGGTCTCATATCTCACAATCTCTTTCAGCCACCAGCTGTTGGACATACAGCAGCAAGGTCAGGGCTTCCAATACCTGGTAGATTGGGTAGGGTATGGTCCTGTGGACCGTTCTTGGATTTCTCGTTTACTCATTTTGGTCAGTCATGAAGTGTCAACTGCAGATATATTGCCTGTTGTTGCCTTGTTTTCTAGCTTATGGTTTTGAATGCACCCACTACATGGTAATATCACTGTATAATGGTTTAACCCTAGATGTGAATCATCATCTGTTCAAATAAGCAGCTGCTTTCTGCCCAACACACTTCACAATGTTCCCTATTTTATTATCCGAGATCTAAACTTACCTTCTTCCCACAAAGAAAAACATTTTTTAGGACTTCCGGTGCGCCTCCATCATGGCTGCAGCATAACAAGTGAGCTCCCCGACTTAATCTTTTGAACGCCCTATTCACTTGTCGATAGGCAACTGACATATAGTTTAAATATGAATCGGAAAGGGCGATGAGTATGCCGAGAGGAAAAATAGGAAGAAAGACTCAAAAACCCGAGCAAAGTGCCAGTGGAAGTGACGATCAAGATACGTTAGCATCAGAGCTAACAGATACGGGGGACATACCGGTAACAACGAGTACGAGCGCGAGCCAGAGGGACGAGGCTCGAGCTACTCAAAGCATGGCAAGCCTGGAGACAATACTGAGTGAACTGCGTGATTTTCGTCGTGAAAACTCAGAAACTCTAAACGAAATTAAGGAAGACATCAGAGTGGCAAATACCAGGATAGATGAGGCTGAGAGGCGGATAACGGAAGCAGAGGAGCGTTTGCAGTGTGTTGAGGACGCTACACTTGAGCTCCTGGAGCTACAGAAACGGATGGAGAACAGACTGGTGGAGCAGGAGGGACGCTCGAGGAGAGAAAACATCAGGATTCACGGGGTGAAGGAGGGAGCGGAGGATAACGCCGGGTCGATGATTGATTTTATTGGCAATCTCTTGCGAGAAAAGCTGGAGTTGCCTCCATCACTTCACCTCCAGATCCAGAGAGCCCACCGGGCGCTAGTACCGCGCCCCCCTCCGGATTCCCCACCGAGATCCATCGTAATAAGATTCATGAGTTTCAGAAACAAAGAAGAGATCATAAAGATAGCATGGCAGAAGAGAGGTTTTGTGTACGAGGGGAAGAAGGTGTTTCTGGATCATGACTACGCTCCGGAGGTATTGAGAAAGCGGAAGGAGTATACGGAGGCAAAGAAAGTTTTGAGGGAGAAGAAAATCCGCTTCCAAACACCGTTCCCGGCGAAACTACGAGTGTTTTACGAGGGAGAAGTCTGCATGTATAACACGGCTGCGGAGGCTACTAAGGACATGGCGAGGAGAGGGCTGCAGGTGACCGTGGTGAAACCTACAGAGAGCGGACCATTAATGATAAAAAGCTGAGAAAACATCTTAATGAGGAGCTAAATCCATGGTTGGGTTTGTCCCTTAATATTTGGTTTGAGATCGTATCAAAGAATAACCTGATAGAGCAGAGTAGGTGGCTGCGTTGGATTGCACATGATTCAGATTTTACGCCTAACACATTAGATGGGAATTTCAATAGATGGGGCGGGGGTCCAATAATATTTTTGGACCTAGTTAAGAAAAAGACGATTAAAAGTTTTCAAGATCTAAAAATTCAATTTGGCCTAAAAAATCAGGATTTGTACAGATATTTACAGATGCGGCATTATATGGAGAAAACTATAAAAATGGCTAGCTTAGATGAGGCAGAGTCGGGTCTTATTAAAATGTTTATTTTAGCATACGAATCAGATCAGGGCAAGAAATTAATCTCAAAATTGTATAAAGAAGTGGAAAATTTAAAAGGTTATAATACATTATATATAAAAGAAAAGTGGGAGAAGGAGGGGGGACAGACGTTATCAGAGGAGGAGTGGGAAGAGACCAATGAACAACAATGGAAGACAACATGTTCCCTCTCATGGAGAGAATATGGTTGGCAAAACATAGTGAGATATTTTTGTACACCAGCTCAACAGAAATCTCTGGATACGAGATGTTGGAGGCTATGTGGGGAGAATAATGCCAATCATTTCCATATCTTTTGGGAATGCCCCTCTATCACACCTTATTGGCAAGAGTTAAAGAAAAGCATGGAGAAAATTTTGAAAGTGGATCTTCCATATACATTTGCTGTATTGTACTTGGGAATAGGGAACCAGAGAATAACAAATTCAGGGGATAAATATTTGTTCAGAATAATGCTAGTGGCGGGTAAAAAAGCCATCACCAGGAGGTGGCTGACAACGGAGGTACCTAAAATGGAGGATTGGGTTGAAGTGATGCATAATATTTTTGTTATGGAAAAGTTGACTTTCTCAGTTAGACTGGAATCAGATAAATTTAAAAATCTATGGACTAACTGGGTTGATTTTGTAACACCATTGAGAACAGATTTTATCTGGTAAAAGCAATGTATCTTATGGTCTCCCTTGGTTCTTGCTACAAACTTTAATTTGTTTAATGTTCATAAGATTGTACTCGGCATTATCCTTCATCAGGAGAGAAATGTTACAAGAGGGGAATGTACATGTGGATGGTAGGGAAAATGTACTAAACACTGTACTGGTCTATTGGATGCTGAGCTTAATTGTGAATACTCTGTTTGTGTGTATGATCCCTGGTGTGAAGTATTTGCATGCTCTGTATACATGGAAAACACATGTATGGGATGTTAAATGCTAATGGGACAATGTTGAATGGAATCAATAAAAAAGTTAATTAAAAAAAAAAAAAAGAAAAACATTTTTTAGAAACCAGATTGATCTTTTCTTTCCAAGAAGAGAAGGGAGTATTCAGTGAAAAGTAACTGAAACGTAATTAAAGACTTAGAATAAAAAAGGGCTTAAAAAGACAAATTACTGTTTTAACAAGGATTCTTGAACTCTTGAATTCTTGAACATTTAAATATTGGCTGGGGGTTGCAGATAAGCCAGTGATATCTCTCTCTCTCACACACACACACACACACACACACTAAAGTATATTAACTCAGGCTCCTTCATGGTTTTCTTCTGAGTTCTGTTTGTACTTCAAAGACTTGGCACGATATTGTTACACAGAAAATCTACTTAACTCCAGAACATTGTGTCTATGTGGTCCGACTCTGAACTTGCCTGCCCTGGCACATACAGATAATGGCTAAAAGTAAAGATTGCTTTAAACTATCATAGGACCATCACAGTGTCAATTTAACATGATGGCCAGGTTTATGTTTTACACGCTGTACTTCATCATTTACAACTCAACATGGGAAGTTCAGTTTCCTCATCAACTTACTCAGGTCCAGTCTTCTGGCTGTGATCTGGGTTTCCCCGGCGTTTGGCGTGTGTGAGGCACAGCTGGAAACAGGATCTCGCACTTATTTGTGTTTCCTTGTCCACTTCATTTGCATCCTAAGTGGAAAGAGAGGCACATTATCAATCCATTCGTCACTGCTTAAGAAGCATGTCAAAGTAAGAAGGTACGTCAGAAAATTGTTTAATTGAAAAGCTCTAAATTTCTCTCCAGCTATTTGTTTGTGCAGCTCAAAGAGGGCTGGTTGCCATGGCACCTATCTTTCCTTTGTTGCTTCATCATATGGCCATTCTCCATTTTGTGGCTCTGCAGATATCATTTCCTTTTTACACCTGATTTTCTGGTTTGCATTGCTGTTTGCTTCAACCTGATGATTTGCTCTGCTTGTGCGGCGGCTCTCTCTGAAAGAGCACAGCACTGAGGAAACGAAAGCTGCAGAAGTGTCACTATGGACAAGCAGATCCAGGTGACCTTTAAAATCTGATCATCATAGACTGGTTCTGGCCCAGCGGCATTCTACAAATAAAGTTACTATGAGCTCCAGGAACAAAGACCGTGCCTCTGTCTAATTCATTTCCCCGTGATTAACTTCATGTGTCTGTGGGTGTTTTCACAACTGCCGTTCAGCTCATTTTGTCTGCACAAAGGAAAGAAATTTCACATCGTTGGCTTTTGCTTTGGTCTGGTTCGTGTTCACACTGACTGTCTAAACACATAAAAGGAGTAAGAAAAAAGTCCTCTGCCCTGACTGCTCGGAATCAACAGCACATGGGCTTTGTGGGGGAATTAATAGTTCATGAACCGCGTTATTGCACCTTATGTCATTATTTATAATATCATAAATGGTGATTAACAGAAGTTTTGGGACAAAAAAGCATTTTCCCACCATTATAAAAACGAGGACAGAAAAAAACGAGTTGATGTGACAGCTTTGACACCAATCCAAACCAACAGAACACACCAGAGCCAAACAAAACAGACACAGCATAAAAGCACCCTGAAGATCTCAAGATGCACTTTTAGGGCTAGTTCCTGTAATTTTGTCTCAACATGTTAAGAGCCAAAACTGTTAATATTTATTATACCATCTCAACCAGCGATATGTATTAATCATCACAACCCAGAGGACTCAAGAGCACTGCAGTCCAAGTCTGTCCAAATCTGGTACATGTGAAATCAGAAATAGAGAAAACTTCAGTGGAACATCAGCAGGCAAAAACTCAAGTCAAAGTAAAAGCAAGAAAATGGTCAAAACACTAAGATACTCACAACAAGACTGCTAGGACACTTTTCACAAGGAGCAATGTAGATACTGACATAAATACACTGGAAGGAGGAGACACAGGTGAAAACAACCAGGTAATCACAAAGGCAGGGAACAAAAGGAGGAAGTAAAGCTGACAGTACATATGACAAACTCGGGAATTAACAAAATAAAACAGGAAATATATGAAACAAGACATGACATAAGCTCAAGACCTGACAAAATATATTTATGAATGGGGATAATTGCACACTTTGGGTCCGACTTTCATATATAATCTCGTCGCCCTAAATCATATTTTTCAAGTTTTTCAAAAAACTGAAAATAACTGAACCAAATACACAGTATATGATATTGAGGTGGGAAAAAAAATCTGTCATTGACTTTTTCCACCCTCCTTTCATGCCTTGGGCCCTGTTAGCACCCTTTTTATCATCCGAGTCGTGTTTATATATGTTGTAACAGCACAAGTACTGCAGCCACTGACCTACAGCGAACTGTTTACATATCAGAATGGGCATGATAAGTGATTCTTATCCTTCACCCTTGTCTTATATGTTGCTCACTGTGGTCTTATATATGTTGTTTTTTGCCTGTGTGTTTGAACACCACAGATGATGAAATGCCTGTGGACAAGTGGTAAAACAAATTTTAAAAATGATAAGAAAAAATCATTTAAAACCCTGTGCTTTGTTTCCATTGGCTCCCAGCAAGGTCACATCGTGTACGGAGCCATATGGAAGTGAATGACATCAACATCTCATCCTGCCTTCAAGCTCTCGGGAAAGAGCACCATATCAACAATGGCGCACAAAGTAAACGTAGCACTACTCCCTCTTAAAACAAATGAAAACCTGCAAATATCACATTGATGTACACGAAAAGAATCAGGAGCTTTAGCCTCCTTTCCCTCCTTGGCAAAGACTGATTACTGAGAACAGGAACGTCCTGGCACATTTAGTGTTATTGTTGTAGCGACCGAATAGGGTGTAAGCCAGGTATATAGAGTTAGTCCAATAACGCTTTGACCAAAAACAGCAAATTGTGCAGTAAGGATTGAGAGCTGGCCAATACTGCATCTGAGAGTGCCCTTGAATATTTTCTTTCTATGCATGAACATACTCACAGGCAGAGAGCAACAAATGAGTAAACTGTGGAAAGACAACGGCTCAGTAATAATTCATGTACATTTCCATAAAAACCAGACTATGGACAATAAAGTCCATGGCACACCCAACACAGACCCAGTCCAGTAGTGGAAGGGAGAAGGAGATAGGATATGCCAGTATGCAGTATCACGAACCAAATCTCAGGTTTGATGGTTCAAGCCATGCCAGTAGTTCCCAGAATGTTTTCTTTTCCATGTGGGAAAACTTAACCTCACATGAGATTTGTGGGGTATTTGTTTTCACCTACTGTCACATTGACGGCTCGCCCAAATGGGACGGATCAAGTGTGATGCCAAAATCCCCAGTCACGTCTTCATGCCACTTAAGAGAAGACATTTCCAGAGGTAAACACATAACTGTGTGGAAGTTGGTCAAATATAGAATATTCACATGAACGTTGAGAAGAATATTCCAGGCGCCTGTTTGCATGGCTATCTCAACATCTCAAAAGTGTTTTTCACGACACAGCGATCCCAGATGTGGCCCTTGTGTTGTCGTCCAGTCTGGCACTCTTGCTCTAACCAGCCTGGGACACACGCCACTGTTTTGGTCCTTGGAATCATAGGCTCCCTTTTAAGGCAACGTGCTGTTTATATGGGCCGCGCCAACTGGATCCGTGATTGCAGACCACTGGTTTATTTTAATTAGCCATGGAGAGCAGTTCCGATGGATCTGAGTGTGACTCACCCCTTTTTTCAAAACATTAGTCTCCACCAAGTCCCACTGATGCCCTTTGAGGTTGGCTTTTATTTCAGATTCGTGAGAGGGAGGGGGTCGGTGCACCGATGTGTACATTTATGTGTAAGTAAGAAAGTGCCTGTATTGCTATGGCTGAGCTAGTGAAAATTTAATTAGAAACAAAGTACTGAGTATTTCCCCACGTCTCTTATCATTTGTAAAGAAATTGCTTTGTTCAGACAAACCAGCAGCCGTGTTCAGTTTACTGGAGATATTTAAGTGGACTGGAACGCACCCCTACTCTTAAAATGCTGTCTACCTACTGCATCAAGAGTAGATCTCTACACACAGGAGCAAACAAGTCAGGTTTTCTGTTGTCTCTCTTGTAATAATACACAATTAACTCTACGTTTAGATCGAATGGGCCCAATTTTATACCCAAGGTAAAAGTCACTGTACAGGAGAATCCCAACCTGCTGAGCCAGAATGAAAGGAACTGATGGAAAATGCACATCTGTCCTTTTGTGGCACTGACTCCTAGAAAGAACTTTCATTCAAAGTTTTAGACAACGCCTTTGACTACTAGAGCTTTCATTAAAACGACTACGCTGGAGTGATGGCTAGCGCCTTCCCTTCTCTCGAATGAACATATCAACACATCAGCTGTGTTATATCTCTAGTCTGCAATTTTATGACAGCGACAAAAGCGGCTGTTTTATGGCCTGCGTTGACAGTGTGACGGATGACATGACTCCACAGTGCCCTGCAGACTCAAGAGATAATATCCTTCATGTAAACAACTCATTTAAGTTGTCTCTTTTCTCCACAGCTTTTCCCCACTCGTGTTATTTTAAAATCACAACTGAATTATGTGATGTTATTAATGTGTGTGCTTTTTATTTTTCTGATCACATATCATTATCATGAACAGCCATGATCATGGCTTCTTCTATGTTTAGGCCACAAACTGTTTCCTCATGAAAATGCTTCTTTTAAGATGCTACTCAGATACGCAATTTGATATGTTACTATCATACAATGTATCTACCACTATATAGGTAATATATAGAGACATATATTATTAATATGTGTATCTACCACTATATTAATAAATTTTGTCATGATCATCACAAAAGCCTGACATCCAGGGACCTATGCAATCCCATAATTTGTAGCAGATTCTTCAAAATAATAATTTCAAAGGAAACTGTTCCAAAAGTATGTTATTAGAATTCTAATTTATTTTCACTTATGTGTCTTTTTTGTTTTCCTGGAATTCTTTTCATTACTTTCACATGATTTTCAAAAAAGATTATACTTGAAAGGAATGATAATTTGTGTAGCAATAAATACTTTGGGAATGTCTGCTGCAAAAGATGTAGCATATTAACCTTTTTTTCCTGGAGTATCACTGTGGCGGCACTGTCTGTGCATTTCCACTGCCGCTTTGGCAGAGCGCTTGAAGTGAATCCAGCTGATTCAAAACATATGAGCTGCATACGACCGACTGAGACTCACATTCAAACTTGCAGCAGGGATGGCTTTTGATGTAGTTTCATCCACATGCTCATTACACAAGTATAGACACTTGCAAAATGGAAAGCGGTCTGTCATTTCCAATTTATCACATGTATTAGGTTTCCTCTGTGTACATATGCAGTGGCATGGTGTTTGGAAAGAGCTAATGTAACTATTGTAGAGTCAACCAATTCAGATTCAAACCAATACTCTTTTCACCTTGCAAATATAATATATGCTCTGCCTCTACCTCCTTGCATGCTTCGAAATATTGTTTGCATATAAATGTGTGCGTAACAGCTCCATATCATAAACTGCCTTTCAAATGCAACCACCAAAACGACACTTCACTTTGTAACAGCCATTAAGATGTGTTATGACAAGATGACAGCATAATCCAAGACACTGTATTTCTGCAAAATGTTAAACTGATATTGAGAGCTGGTTATGTAGGAAAGACAACTCCAGCTATGTCATTCTTTAAGTGTTGAAGAAAACCAGCACGCTGATCCAAACGACTCAGCTGAGCACCTCTGAAACACACAGAACTGTTGCAAGCTGCAGCTGCACGAGGATCACTTACATCCTTTATCTCATTATACAGAGCTTTTTCCAATGAGAACTATACATTCTCAGTCTAAAAATATAATATTATATCCATGTCAGGCTTTAGGAAACTGTATAAATGTCATATCAGTGCACTTTAGATCACCTAAATGTTAACCATAGTGCATGGCCCGAAATCTACCGGGTCACGGTTACGACTCTTGCCTTTGTCAGGTTTTGTAATAGTAAACAGAACTGTGATCACCTGATAATGAGGCAGCTACTTAGGTAAGGATCATTCTGAACGTCAGGATACACAAAAGAATATCAGTAGTCAGAAAATACTTGCCTTTTGTGCCGCAACAGTTTTCGATTGCCATCTCGTCCAACTTGACACATTAAAATAACAGCCCACACACTGAAACAATTATGGGAATAATATGGGGTGTTTTAACAGCTGTAGAGTGGGGAAGGACAGGGTGAGGGGCTGCGGGGCCCGATGAATCCTGCAGTGACAAGAGAGGAGACATCTATCACAACTGTTGCCCAGACAACAAAAACGAGACTTTTCAATACCAAGCGAGTTAAAACTATCAGGTTTTACAAAGCTGCTGCTTTCTGGTACCGGAGGAGTTTTCAGTATGTGTTCAGCTGAGTTGTTTCATCGAGGCCCTGACACATCTTTGGCATTGTGGCGCTAAAATATATAGCATTCCTGAATATTTTCACATGACCCTAAAGCATTTTATACATATTCCCATTTGTGAGCAAGTGGAGTGGACAGTTGGCTGCCTCGTATTTAATCTCCTTGGCAATTTATACAAGTTGACAAACTACTAAAAATTACTGTTCAAAGGAACAGTTTGATATTTTGGACATGATTTCTTTTCAAGAGTTAGTTTGCTAAATAGATAGCCCTCTGTCTCTCAGCTAATTATGAATGAAACTGCAGCCAGCAGTGGCTAGCTTAGCTAAGCGTAAACATTAGAAATGGAGGGAAAACAGCTAGCTATGCTGTGTCCAATGGGAAAACAAATCTAAATATCTAAAACTAATTAAGCCTGTAATACAACTTTCAAATATAACATGGTGTGTTTTTTTTGTTTTGTTTAACTTTTAGTCAGTCAAACTAGAATTTTCCTGTGATTTTAGTGTTTATGTTAAGCTAGGCTAATCACCTGCTGGCTCATGCTACAGAGCACAGACAAAGGAGGCTAAATCTCATCAAGAAAGACAAATTAGCATATTTACCAAATGTCAGACTGTTATTGGTTTGTATATTTGTATATAATATAGTAGTAGTGTATTAACTTCCATTTGGACTAGAAGTCAGTGATAGACAGGAGATCATTTAAAAACATATTGATTATCTCACATGGTGCAAGCTGCTGAGGAACCTTTCTGTTCTCCTCCAGGTTGTCTTGATTGGTCTGAGGAGACTCAACTTATCAATATTCACCATACTCTGGTTGCCACAACTAAAGCATACGCTCACACCCACAACCGTCACGATTAATTACATGTAGCGGAAACCCTGAGATGACACTTGACTGAAACATCTACTGATAATGTGGGTGATTTTTATCCTCAGTTCTATAATAATAATAATAATAATAATAATAATAATAATAATAATAATAATAATAATAATAATAATAATAATAATAATAATAATACCAACAATAATAATAATAATAATAATAATAATAATAATAATAATAATAATAACAATACCAACAACAATAATAATAATAACAATAATAATAATAATAATAATAATAATAATAATAATAATAATAATAATAATAATAATAATAATTAAAAACAAGAAGAAGAATCTTTAAAATTCTGCACTTGACATCAAAATAAAAAACACAAAGACATGAATCAGCCAGACTGAAGCACTTGTATCAACATGCCCGGGAGCCTGCTGAGCTGTGAAATATCTAAGCTAGGGAACACATTGGTTTTCCTTGACTTTTCCCGGGTCAGGGTCAATCGAGGAGAGAGTAAGAACCCCGCAGAGTTTTTACTGCACAAACAGCTGTCAAGTTATCGTGTCTGGGAAGTAGTATTTGTTGTGACTGTTGTTTGGTGGGTTCTACTGTAAAAGACAGTGAATTCGCTAATTGTTTGTCAGACAAAGATGAAGTGCATGAGTCAAACATCGAGGACGGCGCTGATAACGACGTCCATTATCTGCCCCAACCTCTCTTCCGTACTCTGTCAAGGCGTTTTGCTAAAACTCCTAGGCTTTAAATAGAAACACTTAGAGTGGCAGCCACTTGTCATTTACTGTATGGAGAACTGGGGATGGCACTATTATTAAATAATGCCTCTACAAACATGGCTAACACGAGTCTTCTAATCCTCTGGTGCAGCTCTGAGTCCTGTGTTACAATTCATTTTCTGTTCATTTTGTGGCAGGAAGTGGAGTCGGATGGCATTTGCCTCAACGTTTCCTCTGTGAATCACCTCTTGTTCCAAAGGTGCCGCTGACCCCCCTCCCCCAGGCGATTCAAACCCACTGACCTTCCGTCAAATAGGGAAGTTTTATGCAGCTGACCTCTGACTTAAACGTCGCTGTATTTATGTCTGGAAAAAAATAGTGAAATTATGACACTTACCGCTGTCGCCTGCATGTGTCTGGAGCTGTTCTGTGAAGACTGGGGGCCACTGAGAACACATGTCAACCTGTGACACTCATCTCTTTTGTTTGAAAGTGACACACATGAAATTAAATGGCAATGAAAACTTTAAAAATAAATTCCACGCTCAAGATTGTAAAGCTTGTTACTGAAGTATTATTTTAAAGAGCATTTGATATAACGTATTTTATATTTGTAATTTACTCTAATTACAAAAGTAACTGTGAATAGTGCATAGAAGAGGTGAAATTGCAGAAATAGTGATAATTGGTTGAAGTGTTCAGGTCTATATGCAGTGATATTGGGCCCCCCAGAGGATAAGTGGTGAAAATCACCCACTGAAAACGTAATAAATGTCAGGGCCTCTGGTGTTAAAGCCCCGCTGTGTTTAATTTTGTTTTCTGTTTGTTTGTTTTTTTTGGTGTAGCTCTTTTGTATAGAATAGGTCTTGCAGATAACGACAATAATCTCTTTGCAATTATCAAAATGCATTCCAGGTGTCACGCTGTGAAAACAGATGGTCTCACTGTCCAATCAGTCGAGTCATAAATGAAAAAAGAAGAGTTTCAATTTAATGAAATAAACACAAAATCAAGAGGGGGGGGGCTCAGTATTTTTACACTCCAATTAAAACAATTCATCTTTATATGGAATGAGGCATTTACATTAGCCTCGGCTAATGTACGTTTCACCTCAGCTGCTCATATCAGTGCCTTTTTGACATGCACTCAATCTGAACCATGTGTGAGTAACAACTTTCAACATTCATCTTTTGGGGGTTAGTCTCGTACATGAGGAGCCAGTGGACAGCATCAGTCTCTTTGATCATCTTCCTGATGTGTGGTCACAGTGGTCCCACATCTCCGTAATGGTGTTAATTGCCTCCCTTCTTTTTGGCTGTGCTGCCCTGCGCTTCTGATCTCCACCTGAAAATGAGGTCAGAAAGTCACATGAATCTTCCAGCCTGGTATGGCAGAATCCAAACTGGGGGAGGTTGGAAAAAATGAAGGCCGTGTGGTGTTTGGAGTTCAAATCTGTTCTAAGACCAAGGCACTGATCTGTCAGACCTTGAAATTCATTATGAACATCACTTTTCCAGCAGGTTCAAGACTACAGCCTGACGGTGTTTTCTCCAACGGGGAAACTGAGTCACTGTTCTTATCAAAAGTCAGTTACCCCCTGAGAATGGTGTGATTTGCATACTCACTGAGCCTTAGCATCTGATGCCCATTTTGTTCGACCTGGTAATGGTGTGATATCTGCACTGCTCCAAGGCAAGTCAGCGTCTTTCTGAGTGACATCCAAACCCCCCCCCCCCCCCCCTCCCAAAAAAATGCAGATCAAGACTTGGCTAATCACATTCTGCACCCATGACTGGCTTGGACTGACCTGGCCTGGCACGAGTAATGGGTGACGAAAACTGAAAAATGTATTTGACAAATAAACCATGGTGCAAATATGCACCTTTGAAGAGAGAGATCCATGTCGATCAAGGGTCAGCTGGGTCATAGTGAATCGGCCTTTTGTCAGCTTCTCCCAAGCCTGCAACCCTTCAAATCGCCTTTCACTGTGAAGGAGGGTGAACTGTCATTTCATGCATAAATAAATCTACACCCTCCTCCCCGATCAACTGTTGCGCTTGGTCCGGGGAGCAGAAGGTCTAAGAGCATTCCTCCATGAGGACTTTCTCTTTTCTAACTTAGCTTTAATTTTACGCTTATTATCCCCCCTGCAGCTCTGCCTGTTTTGGATGAGACTGCTGCCTGATGAAGCTAAGCTGGGCTTGGGTTGATCATTGTCCCCTTGCTACAAGAGAAAGAAAGAGGGAGACGGCATTATCTCCTGTTTTCAAATCAAATTAGCAGCAGAGTGCTCCTGAAAGCAGCCATTCTCCAAAGTGGGACATCTTACCCAGGCAGTTCTCCCCATAATCCTTTGTCATTCAGAGCTACCCAGCTGTTGTACTGCTGCTGCTGTCAAAAGACAGGACTGTCCCTCTGTGATGTTCAACCTCCTCACATTAATGATGCCCTGAAGGCAACAGGGCTAAAGGGCAGGTGGCAGGGTGAAAGGACCAACTTTGCTCCATCTGATGACCTCAGTCATCTTGTTTGAAGTGTGGCACAAGTTAAAACTCTCAAAAAGTTTTGTTGTTTCTTCAGTGGTGAAGAATTGGTGGTGAGGGTGTTACAATAGGTAGTGATGGGGCAATATGAGAATACAAAAGTCATGTTGATAAAAATAATGAAACTATTGCACGATAGCACCAAAAGGTGAATCCATTACATTTTCACTTTTTTAATTAACAAAAGAAAACTTTTTTTTTTTTCTGTGAAGTAACTTTATAAAAAGGAACTGAAGGTACATTAATCTTCAGAAAAAGCTAATTATTTTCAGAGAATCAATTCAAGATCAATTTGAAGTTAATTTCATATTCTAAGTGTTAAATGAAATAAAACCTAAGGACAATGCAAAACTGATCCATGATAAAGATGAGCTCTGGTCCAGCCATTCCATTAGTTATACAATACCGACCTCTAGTGGACTTTTGATGAACTGGTCATGTAATGTCCTGGTTGACATATTAGAGTCTAATAATTAGACTGACCTTTGTCTGAGCACAGGTTTCTATTAATCTTTGGCAAACTGGTGATAGCTTTGTTGCAGTGTGGACAGTCTCTTGGGGCATGCTAAAACACATTTGGACAAGCCAGCTTCATGTTGGAATAAGGTGCTGTGGACAGGTGTAACAAAGATTGAGTTATTTGGACATAGGCGTGTTAGGCGGCGAAAAAAATGCAGCATTCCAAGAAAAACACTTGCTCCCAACTGTAGAATTTGGTGGAGGTTCCATCATGCTGGTGGGGCTGTGTGGCCAGTGCCCTACTGGAAAGTTGGCAGTCCCATGGATTCCACTCAATATCAGCTGATTCTTGAGAATCGGTCACTATGCAGAAGTTAAAATGGCCTAAAACAACTGCTCAAAACACTCATTACCCTATAGGAAGTCCGAGAGGGTGTTATTTTTGCAAAAGGAGGCTCTACTAAATATTGATGTGATTGATGTGACATCTCCTTTGGGGTGGCCAAATTCAGGCTGAGAACCGCGTGTGTGCGTGTGTGCGCATGCGCATGATGGGTCAGTGGGTGCGAGCAAGACAGTGTCACGTGATTTCAGAGAAGCTGCGTGAGTTCAAATAAGCCCCCCAACACACACACACACACACACACACACACACACACACACACACACATAATTCAGCAAATACATGATACCACTACACCAACGGTGCCTGTACGATATAGTCTTGTCTACAGCTCACAGCTGTTGTGTCACCGTGTCACGTGCTTTCAGAGAAGCCGTGTGACTTCAAATGAGCACTTTATTTTGAAGGTGCAGGAAAATGAACCCGTCACACTGAGCGGGTGATGTCTTCACTTCCGCACTGAACTAGCGTGAGGAATCAAACCGGTGAGGTTCTTCTATGTGCAGTGGATTTAAATGTGCTGTGTTGTCTTGTAGTTATATGACAGTTATAGAGTCGTGCACCCGCTTGGGGTGGGAGTGTGGGGGCTTTCTGGTGTCACGTGATTTCGGAAAAACTGTGTGATTTTGAATAACCAGACCCCCTCCCATTAGAAACACAGACACGTACACACAGACAGAGAGAGAGAGAGAGAGAGAGCGAGAGAGAGGCAGACAGAGAGAGACAGAAAGAGAGAGACAGAAAGAGAGAGACTGAGAGAGAGAGACAGAGAGAGAGAGACAGAGAGAGAGAGACAGAGAGAGAGAGACAGAGAGAGTATAAAAGCTGTGGAGTGAACGTTAAGCTCTCACTCCTTCCTGAGGGTGGGAGTGTGGGGGCTTTCTGGTGTCACGTGATTTCGGAAAAACTGTGTGATTTTGAATAACCAGACCCCCTCCCATTAGAAACACAGACACGTACACACAGACAGAGAGAGAGAGAGAGCGAGAGAGAGGCAGACAGAGAGAGACAGAAAGAGAGAGACAGAGAGAGAGAGACAGAGAGAGTATAAAAGCTGTGGAGTGAACGTTAAGCTCTCACTCCTTCCTGATCCGGCAGCAAGAGCCTACAGACTCCTGAAGACTGAACACAGAGGTAAACATATCTCTTTTCTAACAAGGGGACAACATCAATAGCATTTACCAGACAAACGATTTAATGATGAACGCTTATTTGGCAAGATTAACTATCTCAGATGGTTTTAATCCAAATGTATAAGTGCTGCTTTTTTTTTTTTTAAATCCCCCAGCAAACATAATGGTTCTGACTGAGTAACTCCCCTGACTGCAAACATATATTTGTTGATTTCTGCTACAGAAAACTCCAGAATGATGTTATGTTGATCTATTTTTGTGTTCTATTTTTGTTTTCTGACATGTTTTTGGAAACAACATGAGTAATATTACTGCAGATGATCACAGCCATAGTTACCTCTCTTATCAAAACCACCTGAGTGCGATGATCCCAGATTGATGACTATAAAACCAGAAGTTATAGGTGTTTACATGTTTGAATTTGCGTATGCTGTTGGTGATTATTGAACAGCTCCAAAGGGGTAACTTCACTCATGGTGGTTGTTTAAGGAAATTTGTTGTTGTGCTCATTCTGACCTGCTCTTTGTCTACTCTGACGTGTTTCGTGCCTCTGACCTGTTTAGCCTAACCTGTTGCGTCCATAAAATAGTGCTCTATCGATAAGACCCAACAAGTGCCTGGAGATGTGTCTTCTTATCATGTCTTAAGTGCCATAACTAACCTTGTGTCACTGACAAGAGTTCCTGTCCCAATTATAGAGGTATATGTGTGTGTCAGCTATCTAGCCTAGGTCCAGAAGTGTAGAAAAGACGGGTCAAACAGACTCATCTTTGAGTCTTCCTTTGTAACTTCCACTGTGTAGCTGCTTTGTGAAAACTCCTTCTTGCAAGAGTTAAATTATAATCAAAAAGTTTGGACGTTGTCTCCGTTGCCTCTGTCTGCCTGTCATTCAGACATGAAACATATTTTGACAGTGGTTTGACAGAGCAGAAAATGCATCACATCTTTTGTCTTTCTTCTTATTAACAGCATACATCATGGCCGACCAGATTGCTGAGACCACTCAAAGTCTTACCACTGCATCAGAGATGCGGGAAATCACCAGTATGCTGATGCAGCCCAATGCAAACTGGGAGGAGTATCTGACTCCTGCTCCCCTCTCTGTTGCCATCTTGGGGGAGCTTGTCTTCCTCACCACTGGTAATGACTTCTCCATTAACAAGAATCCCCCACCAAATGGCTTCAAGTACATAAAGTACCCAGAATCCTTTAGGGCCTGTCTTATGCAAATCTGTAACTCAGAGATTGCTGAGACCACTCAAAGTCTTACCACTGCATCAGAGATGCGGGAAATCACCAGTATGCTGATGCAGCCCAATGCAAACTGGGAGGAGTATCTGACTCCTGCTCCCCTCTCTATTGCCATCTTGGGGGAGCTTGTCTTCCTCACCACTGGTAATGACATCTCCATTAACAAGAATCCTCCACCAGGTGGCTTCCAATACATAAAGTACCCAGAATCCTTTAGGGCTTGTCTTATGCAAATCTGTAACTCAGGCTGGTACGCATTCAATGAGGCCCATAAGAATATGGACCAAATCCGCATTCACACCAGTGCAATCCCTGATTACATGAAGACGGTAATCACCACTCTGTTCAACGGCAGTGATGCGGTTATTAAAAGTCAGCTGCCAGGTCAACTAGAAACCATTCGATCTGTTGCAGAAGACTGTGTGACACTCGCAAACTCTGTTGATAGAAAGTATAATGATGTCATCAAAATAATCCACGAGCTGTTGGAAGCCTGTGTCAATGCTCAAACATTTTATGGTGAAGAGCTGGAAAATGTTAAGAGGAAACTGGAGGAAAACAAATTGAGGGAGCAGACTGCGAAAAAGCTTAAAGAACAGACCCAGAAAGCAATGGAGGCCTTGGGAAAGGAGGTGGAAGATACACAGAGTGCATACAAGAAAGCCATGGATTCCCTTCCCTCCGGCTGGGAAATGATTGGCATGGATTTTGTTGAAGGAATCACATCACCAATTCAGGGACTAGTGAAAGGACTCACTACTCTAATGCATGGCATTACCCATAAAGTAAGTAGATCATCAAAATCCAAGAAGAGTAAGAAAGTGAATGAAATTGCAAGAATGAGAGTATACTGCAAGTCTGAAGAGATTCTAAGTCTTACAACTACTCTCACAGAGTATATCACTGAAACAGAAATAGATTGGTACAAGCTGTATGATCAGAAGAATAAGTGCACAAAGACTGAATGGACCCAGTCTCAATTTACAAGGATTGCTGGGGAACTGAGGGAGATTCCAAAGGACTCTGTGTGCGATAAAGCTCTCTCACTCTGTCAAAGTGGTATCAACATCTGTGGAGAGCTGGCACAGTACACCCCCGGTATGCAGTGGGATGAGGAGAAGACTGAACAGCTGATAAATTCCATTAACAACTTGAATGATGCTGCACTCAAGTTTGACTGTAACAGCAAAAAAGCTTTAGGCTCCCCAGCTCTTACCCCCACACCACCAATGAAATTCAAGACAGAGAAAAACTCAAGAGGTCAATCTGCCAGTCAGAGAGCTTCTGACAATGCCCGTTTCCGTATCGAGCAGACCAGGGAGCAACTCAATCAAACACGGCAGATGTATGAGAAGTCTGTGGAGAATATGGCGAAGAATGAGAAGGAGCTGACTGATATTCTGGTTGAAATGCAAAACTGCAAAATCACTGAGATTGACTTTGACACTGCCATCAAAATGCTGGTCAAAGGTCTTGATGCAATGGGCAGAGTCAAAGAGCAGTGGGAGAAGATGGTGCTCTTCTTCCAGATGGTCTCCAGCATCATCAAAACCAGCCTCAACATTAAAATGCAGAGTTTTGTAACAGCAGCTGACAGTGCAAAGACACTTGACTATAATGACAAGCTCTTTACAAAAGACATCCTGTACAACCAGGCCTTTCAGGCTTCAAACATCTCCAGCCTCGTCCACATGATCTCAAAAACCTACACAGAAGTGTCAGCCAAGTACCTGATGGACAGAGTGAGCAGCCTGGGAAAGCTCATGGCCATGGACAAAGAGGCACCAGAGTTCCTTATAGAGCGTATGAAGCTGCAGGAATCCTGCCTGCAAGCTCAAACTGGAATTCTCCAGCTCGTCCTGAAGAACAAGAGAGAATTTGAGATCAAGACCGAAGCCAGGATAGCAAAGATAGAGGGTGGACTGAAAGCCGTTCTACCAGCTGCTGCACCTGAAGAAACAGAGAGAATCAAAGAAATCGTTCAGAAAGGGTTTGACGAAAAAGAAATAAATGATTACTGCTGATTCAGCCGTTTTTCAAAACACAAAAAGAAAAGAGCATACAGATGTCTTGCTCATCACGTTATAGTTAGATTTGTCGCATGCTCTCATGTAATTTCACTTTGTCTTTGGTGTTGTGTAAATTGTAGTGAGAGATGTTTTCATTCGGCCACATGGATTGTGGAATGCTTGGATCCATACAACCTTAACAACAAGCTGGGATCCTGCAGCCCCGGCCAAATACTTCCAGAGAGTAAGACATGCTCTGAAAGTCCACTGAATGGAAAGAATGTCCAAGTCATCAACACACATCTAATTCCAGTGATTAGATCCCCAACTCGTCTCATAACCATTTTTTTCTCATAGTCACTCCTTATGCAAACTTTCAGTGAGCTGTAATCTGAAATCCAAATACAGTGCTGTTAGTGTAATGCTTCACATATCTACTGCTAGATGAGTGTCTCTAACATCAATAGACTATCTATAAGACTGTAAACTGTAGTAACTGTCATATTGTTGTGATGCTTTGTGACAAATAAAGTATACTGAGTTAACCACATAAGATGATATGATCCTTTGCTTTTTAAATTTATTCAGTTTCAGTCTCCTTCATCAAATTATCAAAGAAAACTACCCATGACTATCAAAAGACACAAACTCTAATCATTAACATTACTTGAACTGTTTATATAAAAAGAAAGCCAAGGTACATTCAGCTTCAGAAAAAACAAAATGAAGTATTTCCATTTTCTTGTTTAACTGCCTTAACTGCGGGGTAATATGCACTAGAAATGCAGAGATCAGTGTAATGAAACAACACTGCAGGAGCCATATTGGTTCTGCTAATAAATGCCATAGTTTTCCTTTAATGTGGCTTTGAGATGTATGACGTCAACATTAATTTACTTTTGTGCCGTGATGATCTCATATTTTTCACAATCACCTTGTACTAAGAGCAGTCTTTAAACGTAATACATTATGAGAGCGGGAGAAGTTTTTGAGGCGATATATCCAAACGAAACATCCACACGCTATACATCTCGGAGAAGCGCCAAGATTCTCTTCGCTCTCCAGCTCATAGCAAGGAAGGCTGATCAGTAGTGGTGGTAATGTGAATTGTTGAATGTGAATGAAAATTGAATCAATAAAATTAGGGCTGAATGAACATTGCTGCTACATACACATTGACTTACCTGATATTAAATTGATCCAGCTGGTATCCAAATTGTATGCAGTGCATTACTGTGTAGACATGCTGAGATACATTATGTCCAATAAGAGCTTGCAATAAACTTTGTCACTATCAGTACTTGTGTGTATTGATAGTGATGTATGAAGTAGACTTACACATCACTCTGTTCTCTTCAGGGCTGTCTGTTCAGTCTCTAAGCTTTAACCCTTTCACAGTCACAGGTCTGTACAACATCTGGACCTGATGCAACTGGCCCAGGCTGTCATCAGCCCACTGAAGAATGGGCTTGTTTCCTTCAAGACTGTTTCAGAGATGCTCGTCTCTGTGAATCAAAGCAGTGTCCTTCCTGGCAGCAAGACTTTTGATGATATCAGGAAAGAGATTGTAAACATGAAGGAACAATTGGAAAAGTCAGAGCAGGCAGCCAGCAGAGAGCTTAAACAGCTAGATGGGGAGACTGAGCGTCTCACTGCAGAGTATAGTAACCTATCAAATCAGAAACAGCAGAAAGTCGCTGAGTTACAGCGCCTGAAAACACAACTGCAGTCACACACAGCCTCTCTGAATAATTACACTCAAGCTCTTGAAACAGAGAAGACAAACTTGAAATCTGCAGAGGGCACCTTACGTAACATGAGACAAAGGAGAGATAGGGCAGAAACATTAAGGAATTTCGGAATTGGTCTCATGTTCATCCCATTTTTTGGGACGATTGCTGGTGAGTAAATCCAATGTTAAAGTTGATCTGTTTTAATAGTTCTCCCAATACGTTATCCTCTTATCAAACCATGTGACTTGTTTTCAGGGGCCGTTATGGCCGGCGTTGGTCAGTTGGAAATGATCCAGGCCTCTGATGCTGTAGATCATGCTCAAAGGGAAGTACAGAACTGCAATTCCAAGATGACATTGTACTCTAACAAAGTGTCAGAGTACAAGTCCTTGATCCGTCAACAACAGTTTTACATTGAAGACGTTGACAATAAGATTTGTGAGACAGAGGCCAAACTGCAAGAAGTGATGGTGAAGCAGGAAGCTGTTGCTGATTTTCAGGAAAAAATTCGAGATGCTGTCCATCAGCTCGGGTTGCTGTGTGTGGTGGGGAACGTGACAGAGGTACAGACACGATATGTGATCCGGCTGCAGCCTATGATGAAAATCATGGAAGACATGACAACAGCACTGGCAAGGAAAGCTGGAGATAATCTACTGTACACAAAAGGCATTAAAAGCTTAATGAGGGACATTAAACGAAACCAGAAGAAGCTCAGGCAAATTTGAGACACCAATCGTACTTTTCTTGATTATTGCTGTGTTATTGCTGTTATGTGTTTGTTGTTTGTCTGATTTGCACTTTCTCCATCACAGACACAGATTATTCTTATTATCATCTTATTACATATTATTCTTATTATCCTTAACCCATGAATGTCTTTTCCATGTTTTCATGTTCATGTTCTCCTCTCACATAAACGCTATTAAAAGTACGGGTTCATTTCAAGATTCAAGAGTCTTTATTGGTCATTTGTATTTTCATGCAGCTTAGGGTACATAGGAACCCCTGTGCATGGCTCTCCAGTCATTGCAGATATATTAAAAAAGAAAGAAATAGTGAAATATAACTAAAATAAAACAGGAAATTAAGGGCAAGGATTTTTACTGTCCCAGTGCTCCAAATAAATATCCGTTACAGTGTATCGGGATGGGGAATTGGAACATTGTTAAAACCGTCAGACGACAATTGTTGCATTTCGACAGTAACACAAGGAGGCAGTAGAACACAGTGGATATTGCACACTTATTGCACACATTACAGTGTACAGAAAGTGAAGTGGATATTGCACATAGATCAGAGCAGTAGCAGGAATATTTCAGGCAAAGTTTTGCACCGTAGCTTGGCCATCAGTCTGACCATGCACATGCGGGGGTGGGGTGGGGGTTGAGGGTTGGGGGGGTGTTGATATCTATCATGAGCCCCTGCCTCTCCAAAGGTCTCTGCACAGCACTGTGTCTGCTGCAGCTTGTATGGAAAGTAGTCTTGTTTGTGATGATGCTGTCTGCTTTCCTTTTCCTCAGGTTGTACAAGTTCAAGCACACGCACACACGCACACACACACACACACACACACACACACACACACACACACACACACACACACACACACACACACACAGTGTGCAAATGCATGATGAGTCATGCAGTTCAATCAATCAATCAATCAAATTTTATTTGTATAGCCCATATTCACAAATTGCAATTTGCCTCATAGGGCTTTAACAAAGAGTTCAGGGTGTGACATCCTCTGACCTACACCCTCAACAAGGGCAAGGAAAAACTGCCAAAAAAAACCCTTTTAACAGAGGAAAAAAAACGCAGAAACCTCCAGGAGACACTCATGTGAGGGATCCCACTCCCAGGGATGGACAGAAATGCAATGGATGCCACGTGTACACAACACATTAACAACATGACTTATAATTATTAATTATACAAGTAGAATAATATAATATAATATAATATAATATAATATAATATAATATAATATAATATAATATAATATAATATAATATAATATAATATAATATAATATAATATAATATAATATAATATAATATAATATAATATAATATAATATAATATAATATAATATAACTGTGTGTTGGGGTGGCTGGGGGGGGGGGGGGGGGGGGGGGGGGGGCGGGGGGGGGGGGGGGGGGGGGGGGGGGGGGGGGGGGGGGGGCTTCCCAGTGTCATGTGATTTCAGAAAACTGTGGGATTTTAAAGAAGAGAGAGAGCTCTAAGTGTATAAAAGCTGTAGAGTGAACGTTTAGCTCTCACTTGCAAACAGGAAGAGGTGGAAGACTCTGTCTCAGCACTAACCACACAGGTAGGAAAACTGATCATTAGTCAATTATTATCTGACAACATGTTAATCAAATCTCGTGGATAAATGAACAAATGATTATGCTACCTTTGCAAGATTAACTCTTTCAGATAGCTTTAATCCAAATGTATTAGGACAGAGTTGAGTGGACTTCATGCTTCTTTTCCTTTAAGACTAGTTATTTGTTATCAAAACACATCTGTAGCCAGAGAGTCATGATGTTAATACAAGTAAGTGTCATGTGTTTTCATAATTTATCTAAATATTTATATTTTGTATTTATATTTTTAATCTTGCAGTAATCAACTACACAGCATTTTTTGCCACAATCACGGACATGGCCATTTCTTGGGGGTATGTACTAGAATGTCTGGCATCCAGAATGTATGCAATACATAATTGTGTAGACATGCAGAGACACATTATGTCCAATAAGAGCCCGATATCAACTTTGTTTTTGTCACTATTGGTACTCGTGTCTACTGACACTCAATAGAAGTTGTGGATGTAAATAATGTTCGATATTAAAACTTATATGTCCATCATGTTTGACGGTGTTCTGGCTAAACTGACTTGTTTAGACATAATAACATCATGTATGAAGTCGATGTATGACTCTGTTCTGTTCATGGCTGTCTGTTCAGACTCTAAGCTTTAACCCTTTCACCATCACAGATCTGTACAGCAGAGGGAACTGGCCCTGGCTGTCATCAGCCCACTGAAGAATGGGCTTGTTTCCTTCAAGACTGTTTCAGAGATGCTCGTCTCTGTGAATCAAAGCAGTGTCCTTCCTGGCAGCAAGACTTTTGATGATATCAGGAAAGAGATTGTAAACATGAAGGAACAATTGGAAAAGTCAGAGCAGGTAGCCAGCAGAGAGCTTAAACAGCTAGATGGTGACACTGAGCGTCTCACTGCAGAGTATAGTAACCTATCAAATCAGAAACAGCAGAAACTCGCTGAGTTACAGCGCCTGAAAACACAACTGCAGTCACACACAGCCTCTCTGAATAATTACACTCAAGCACTTGAAACAGAGAAGACAAACTTGCAATCAGCTGAGGACACCTTACGTAGCATGAGAGAAAAGAGAGATGAGGCAGAAAAAATAAGGAACATTGGAATTGGTCTCATGTTCATCCCACTTATTGGGACGATTGCTGGTGAGTAAATCCAATGTTAAAGTTGATCTGTTTTAATAGTTCACTCTGCCAATATGTTATCCCCTTATCAAACCATGTGACTTGTTTTCAGGGGCAACTATGGTTGGCGTTGGTCAAGTGGAAATGAACCAGTACTCTGATGCTGTAGAGAATGCTAAAAGGGAAGTACAGAACTGTAATTCCAAGGTGACAACGTACACTAACAAAGTGTCAGAGTGCAAGTCCATGATCAGCAACACTGAGTCTAACATCAGAGATGTTGACAATAAGATTCGTGAGACAGAGGCCAAACTGCAAGAAATGACGGTGAAACGGGGAGCTGTTGCTGATTTTCAGGCAAAAGTTCGAAGTGCTGTCCATCAGCTGGGGTTGCTGTGTGCGGTGGGGAACGTGGCAGAGGTGCAGACACGATACATGATCCTGATTGAGCCTATGATGAGAATCATGGAGGAGATGACAACAGCACTGGGAAAGATCGCCGGAGATAATCTGCTGTACACAAATGGCATTAAAAGCTTGATGTCGGAGATTAAAACAAACCAGAATAAACTCAAGGCAATTTGTGACGCCGATAAAATTTCAGCTGATAGATTATACTGATTTATGAAACCCTCACTGTCATTGCCGCTGTGTAGTTTATCTGATTTGCACTTTGTCCATCACATTCATTCACACATTTGAGATCCCAGTCCTAAATCTAACAACTCAACTCAGAGGCCTAGGCCCTAATAGGACCAAACATTAGTAAGGTTTTGTTGTGGAAAAAATGTAGCCATCTGAGGACGGAAGGCGAAGACACATCAAGCTTGTCTTTGAATATTATTTATTCGCATGCAAAGGCTCATCTGTGCAGAGAATACAGTACACGTCTGTCTCACTACCCAGAGGAGCCTCGAGACAGCTCAGACAACAGCCCACTACAAGGAGGTGTTCTTCAACTTCTTGTTTCTGTCATCTACTTCTTCTTCTTGTTATCCACCAAACCTCTGTATACAGACGTGGTGCAGTTATCATCACTGAAGTGCATTTGCAGTTGAACTCTGTTTCCCCTTAATGGTCATAAGTCACACATCCATACCGAGTGTTCATACTAATTTCATTACACAATGTATTAATGTATAATATATATTAATGTATTTAATTTACATTACACAATGTTCATAATAATAATTTTCCATTACAGTTTGAAAAAAAGGGAAGTATGCAGGTTTCTATATGAAATTGGGAAGTGTCACACAGTCAAATTTAAATGGAATACGTTTTAAAAGTAATTATGATTATCCTTTCAATAATGTTATAGTTTGTGTCTGAATAACACTGCACCAGATGGTACCAGTACTAGGGCATTACCAATGTGATGTATCTGGATTCTGATTTTGATGATTTGAATGAAGATATGGAGGGGTTTGTAAATACTGAGATCTAAAACAAAGATGATCATACAACCAGTATAAACAGTTAAGGTTAACAAGGTTAACATTGTTTTATTCTTGTTTTTTTTTTTATTATTTTTATAACTGTTGCTTAGCTCTATCAACCACAGTGGTGCTTCCATCACACAAAAACAGCAAGCTAAATTTCTACCTCACTTTATGATGCCTTACATAAAACTGTTGCAAGGGTTGTAAGGTCTATATGTAACCAAACAGAAAATGTATGGAACCAATTTGTGAGAAACCAATGCATTGTGATTAATGTAGGGATATTAATAAATGTATTAATAGAGGGGCAAAGAATGAAAGAATTTCTGTGTTCAATAACCATATATAGAATATGTACGCACGAACCATAAATAGAAAGTATACAATTGATCTCTTCATTTCCGCACCAAACTAGTGTGAGGAATCAAACCTCTGAGGTTCTTCTATCTCAACAATCTCCAGTTAACCAAAAGGTACATCCCTGCGCTTACGTCTCTCACCACCTGACATCTGCCAAAAGATATCATGATGTGGGCAATCGGGAGCTACTGGCGGTGGTGCTGGCATTATAGGAATAAAACCAGAGGCACTGGTTAGAGGGTACGTTTTGACCTTTCCTCATCTGGACAGATCACAAAAACCTTTCTTACCTCCGAACAGCTAAAAGTCTCAACTCCCATCAGGCCAGGTGGGCTCTGTTCCTGGACCACTTCTCTTTCACTCTCGCCTACTGACCCAGTTCTCGGAACATCAAACCCAACGCTCTCTCCCCGATTTTTGCACCACCTGCGGAAGAGCTCCCAGCTGATGTCATCCACCCGTCATCTTGTGTGGTGGGAGATTGAGCGGGTCGTCCAGGAGGCGTTGGAGAGCCATTCTGTTCCGGAAGGATGTCCCCGTGAATGGCTCTTCGTGCCACCTTCAGTCTCATCTGCAGTTCTCCAGTGGGGGCATGATTCAAGACTTACCTGCCATCTGGGGGTTTCTAGGACCATGTCTCATATCCAACAACGTTTCTGGTGGCCCTCCATGCTCGTCGACATCAAGGACTGCATCGCTGCCTGTTCAGTCTATGCCAGAAACAAAGCCTCTCTCCATGCTCCAGCTGGTCTCATGCACCCTCTACCGGTTCTCCACGGCCCTTGGTCACACGTTGCACTGGATTTTGTTACTGGTTTTTCCCCGTCTGAGGGAAAATCTGTTATTTTGACTGTTATCGATAGACTTTCCAAATCTGCACATTTTATTGCTTTGTCTAAACTGCCCTCCTCTTTTGAAACCGCCAATTTGTTAGTTAATCACATTTTCCACCTTCATGGTCTGCCTTATGATATTGTTTCTGACAGAGGCCCTCAATTAATTTCCTACGGCGGTCAGCTGCTGCCTGCCTCCTGCCTTATGTTTGTCTACGTGTGCCAAGCACCACCACTAGACTTTTTCTGCTTCTGAGGAAGACATTTTTGTTACCTTTTGTCTGATCATTAAAGACTCTGAAACTGCCCTTGCCGCCTCTGCCTGCTGGGTCCGATATTGACTAATCCTTAGCAGCTTAGCTCTATCAACCACAGTGGTGCTTCCATCACACAAAAACAGCAAGCTAAATTTCTACTTCACTTAATGATGCCTTACATAAAATTGTAGAGGCAGAGGGCAGTAGAGGGCCCAAGTGTTCACTGGGTATTCAGAGAGAGAGAGCAAGAAGAACCAGGTGATTTGCCTTGGGTGAGCACCTGGGTGGCCTTTTGTTTGTCTGTCATGGGATGCAGTTTGAGCACAGAGATGTTGTTGGTTTGTATCATTTCATTTCCTCACTTATGTTCTTTATATTATATTATGAGATTGATCTGGAACTATTTAAATTACAAAGACTAAAGTTAAGACAGATCTTGACATAAATGACATGATTGCATGTGTGATTCACGGAAACTAATTTGTGTTTGTTTGTTTTCTCTTTGAGGTTATCAACCTAATTTTTCATTCAACAATAAAGCAACCTAATTTTTGATTGAACAAGAAGTGACAAAAGTCAAATAAAAGAAGGAACGTCAGGAGACATGTATGACTGGGTCCCAAAATGATCGCAGACAGGGTTTACGGAAAAACAAAAACACTTTATTAACAGAGGCCCTGTTTCAGAAAGGAGGGTTAACAAACTCTGAGTTAAAATCTAGACTCAGGGTTGACCAACCCGGAGCTGTCCAACTCAGAGTTTTCGGTTTCAGAACAGGGGATAAGAGTTATGTCAATCAACTCGGAGTTGATTTGACTCTGAGTTAAGCTCGCGCACGCGGAGGTAAAAAGCCCTCATGAATGGAACAAAGATAACGCGATTCACCATGGCAACACGTGAAAACAAACCCCGCACGTCCTACTTCTTCCGGGTGGAGTTGGACGTTCTTATGCATTGCTACACCGAATACGAACACATATTCAAAAAAAGAGCAGCACAGTCGCTGCTCAGCTGCTGTAAAGGATCGTGAGGTGGTATGGCATAAGATTGAATTAATTTTTTTAAAAAAATATCGCGAGTGTTTAAAATGTTCAACATTTATATTCTATTTGTGTGTTTGTGAACACAGGTGCTGTCCAACAGGTACAAAACGTACTTAGCAGCAACAGAAGATGAAATATAAAAATATAGTACAAACAGGTTGGCTGTGTTTGTTTAGTCTGTCCTGAACAGCAGTGAGTGGCTGCATTCAGCATGTCAGTGTTTCAGCTGTCACAACACTGTCACTGTTTAACACTGTCACTGTTTAACACTGTCACTGTTTACTGATTTTCTCCTCACTGAGATTCCAGCGCTGTATTTGTGCTTCGATATTAATCGGGTCTTCCAGAAAAGCACACGCCATGTGTGCCACGGCTTTCTGTCCACACACAGGCTCAGACAAAGAGGACAAACTCAGGGTTAGTTGGATAAAACCTGCCAGCGAGCAGGTTAGGTTTACAGAGTATGTTGCCACAGTAACTGACTCAGAGTCCAGCTGAACCGGCTTCGTGAAACCGAAAACCCAGAGTTTCCTCTGACTCTGAGTCAACTAACTCTGAGTTTTCACTAAACCTGCTTCCTGAAACAGGGCCAGAGTCTCTAAACTCAAAACGACTCTACGTCTCAAGACGGTAGAGCGAGAATAAACAATTGGCGCTGTGGCAAAAAACAAAGGAGGCATGTCTGGTCCTGGTCGCAGCTTTGAGACAGGAACTGAAGGAAAGGACAAAAAAGGCTATCACAACCAACCATAGAAAGACAAAAGACTAAGCGCTAAGCAAGGCAAAAACTACCATCAGGAGCGGAATTATCCAGCGCTGAAGTGGTGTCCACACGCTGCTTAAGTAGGTAGCTTGATGACCAAATTTAAACCAGGTGTGTCTCATCAGCTGCTCCCAGGACAGACCGGGGGCCTATTCCATAAAGCAGGATTACCAAATAAGCCAGGCTTATTTCGTTAGTCTGTCTTATTTTCCAGTGGATTCGGTTCCATAAAGCAAGCTTAGCATAGTTCAAACTAAGTTACCACGGCAACTTATGCTGGTGAACTAGCCTGGTCCGGGCCAGGCTAAATGTCAGGCTTAGCCTGAGTCGCCCCTTAACAGTGACACTTATCTGAAAGAAAATATATGATTATATTATATGACTTCATTACTCAACTCAACTCACTTTTATTTATATAGCACTAAAACAACAGAGTACCAAAGTGCTATACACAGTTTAAAAACATAGATAAAACCAACACATCGACAATAAATGATGATAAAAGTTACACAATAAAAGGTGCTTCTCACACGGGTTAAAAAGCCAAAGAAAAGAAGTGGGTTTTTAAGCGTTTTTTAAAAACAGGAAGATCACCATCAATAAAATATTAAATAAACTACATAATGAAACACTGTTTTAAAGACATATTGATGTATTGGTTACATTTAAAATATTAAATATTACAATTAAAATAATAACCCAATCCATGCCATTTGATCCGTAGGCTTTTCCAGACAATCATTTATATGAGAGATACAGATTCTCTAGAGATCTGCCAGCTGATCGGCCCTCACCTTACACACAGCACCACAGTCCCACACACTGTGCGCGTGGCATTTTATGAACACGGTAACAGTGTGCCATACTGTGCGCGTGGTCTACTTAGCTTTAAAAAGTGTATTTTAGCCCTTGTACTATGCCCCCCCCTTCAGTCCTCTCAATAACAGGACAATGTATTCAATTGGAGTGCCAGCTCCCCCCCCCCCCAATTCACCATAATAAACTCTTATTTTAGCATGGTGTTATAGCGACATCTGGTGGCACAATGTATGCACAATGGCACAATGAATGTATGGTCCGACTTACGTCGAAATTCGGTTTCGACACATTCTCAGGAACGGATCTCCGACGTAACTCGAGGACCCCCTGTATATATAAATTGTGTATTATGTCCAAGCTTTAACTCCGTGGTATTTATTTAATGGCAACTTAACTTGGGTTGTAGATACTTACGCATTTAACTGATCATCAGTTTCCTGTCGGTCTTTCTCTCTGAGTTTATGTATTGCTGCAGTGTTGCCTCTATTCGTTATTATATGTTTGATATCCTCACAGGGCTCCGCCGCTCGCTCTGTCCTCATGCATTTTGCCATTGTGAATCCACTTGATCTGTGTTCGACCTCATGGGCTGCTTAGGAATGGTGTGCACACGCAATCAGCCTGACTAGCTGAACCTGGCTAGAATTAGTGTGGCTGCATAAACGTGGCTCAGCCTTTATGGAACCGAGTTAGCCTCAACTCATTTGTTTTGGCTAAGTCTGGCCAGGCTATTCACATTAATCATCAGCCTGCTTTATGAAACGGACCCCGGCTCCACCTCCAGCCACACACACGCCCTGCAGGCAGATACAAAGAAGGGAGAGAACAAAACAAAAGAAAACCAAGAACCGTAGCATAATATAAATAAACTAACAAAAACACAGGACCACAACAGGGAAGTTGAACCGAGTTGACTCCTGCGTCCTCTGTCAAAGCCTGGTCGAGTTCAGGCAATCGAATCTTCAAATAACTCGACAGTTGATAACCACTCGGACAACCTAGACACGGAGGTTAACAGGTCCAGTGGGAAGCTGTGAGTGTCAACAAATCAAGTATGGCAGAAGTTCTTGAGAAGACGGTCAAACAGCTCAAAAGTGAGAGTACCACTGCAAAAAGCAGCTTTACCAGGCAAGCCAACTTTATTAGTAAAGAAGCAGACAACATGGTAGAAGAAGAGCTACGGGAGGAATTCAATAGGCCCTCAGTCTGTCTAAGGAATGTATTTGAAGTGTACGATGAATACAGGAATGGATTGCTGGCTGAGGCAACAAAAGAAGAAGAATTGTGTAACAGGTAAAATACTGTGTTTCTAAGAATTCTGAACATTTAGCTGGTTAAGATTACCATTGTTTATATATTTAATTTTATTGAATTTGGATGCAAATATTAAGAATAGGTGAACCTCGTATTTGAAATGATTTATTTTATTATGAGCCTTTGTGGACATGGATGCTGAAATTCATTGTAATGTTAGAAAGACATTGAATGTATAATATGCAAAACATAAAATGAGTCTTAAATAAATTGCCGCAGAAAGCTCTAGAACCAGAAACACCGTCTCCTCATCTCTCTCCTGTGTTACAGGAGGCAATCTGTTTACCACGGTGTTTACCATGGGGGGAACATTTTGAACTCTAAACTATTAAATCACAGCTGTGAGTTTTTCCCATTTTTTGTTTTATACTTACCCGGGTGAGATTTGTGTCAAATTGTGTATTTTTAAGTATCTGGCTTATCCTTCCCATCCTTGTATTAAAAGGGAAGCGTTTTGTTTTCTCAAAGATATAATCCAAGGTTTCTTTTCAGCACTGTAGCCAGGCTGACTGGAAGCCACAGCTCTATTGATCAGAGCATTCCACACTCCCTTACGAGTGATGATTTTATACATTTCTTTAATGATAAAATTATAACTATTAGGGAGAAAATACACCACTCCCAAACTATACTAAATAGTGACTTATCCGTGCAAACAGAAATAGCAAGCGCAGCACACATAGACTGCTTTACCCCAATTGACCATAGTCATCTAAAAACAATAATTTCCTCATCTAAAGCAACAACCTGTATTCTAGACCCCATCCCAACAAAACTCTTTAAAATAATTCTACCTCTATTGGACCGTCATTTACTAGATATAATCAATCTGTCACTGTCATCTGGCTATGTACCACAATTTTTTAAAGTAGCTGTAATTAAACCACTCCTCAAGAAACCAAGTCTGGACCCAGAAGTTTTAAATAACTACAGGCCAATATCCAACCTTCCCTTTCTCT